>JANSMH010000004.1:0-246780 GCA_029299595.1 Grosmannia serpens | reverse complement strand
CGCTACAGCCAGGCGGCCGATCTGTCTATTGCGACAGACGGAGGCGGGGAAAGGGATGACGGGGCGACGGGGGGGGGGTTGGGGGGGTAGTAAGAAGGGGGGATGAGAAGGGGGCTTCTTTTGTGGGATATAGCGAGGGAACATGGAAACGGGAAAGGCCAATGAGAGGGCGAGGAAAATGGGGACATGGGAAAACGACAAGACGAGAAATGAGAGGACGAGAAGAAAAAATGCGAAAAATGAGCAAAATGAGAAAAAATGCGAAAAATGCGAAAAATAGGAAAAAAATGGGCAGAATGCCAGCGAGGGGGGTGGGGAACGGCAGCCACTACGACTGCGACCGAGACTGCACCCACGTATCTGAACCTGGACACAAAACAGGCAAGGAATGCAGAAGTGCCAGGACGACATCGGGGCCTTTTTCCTTGCATTCCCGTCTGCAAGGCAGGTGGCACCGTGGCACCTTGCCCCCCCCGCTGAATTTCCCGATTGCTGTTGCGCCTGTTCGAGATCGGTTGGGTTAGGTTAGGTCAGTGTTGGTGGTGTTGGTGGTGTTGGTGGTGTTGGTGGCAGTTGGTAGGCAGTACATGGCAGTAGGCAGTGGTAGGCAGTGGCAGGCAGTGGTAGGCAGCAGTAGTGGTGGCCAGCGGCGTTGGGCCAGTGGAAGTGGTAGCAGGTTCAGTAGTGGCAGGTTAGCCCGTGGCAGTGGCCTCTTTAGTGGCCCTCTTATCGTCCTTCCTCCTTCCTCCTTCCTCTTCCTCGCCTTCTCTGCCCCTCCTCCACAGACCGCTTGACCGGTCCCATACCGACGCCCCTGTAGCGTGCACGGCAGCACTTTCCGGCGCACTCTTGTGGAGGCCGGACTGCAGCGCTTTGAGAGGAGAGCTCGGCACGACAACCACACCATGACACCACGACGCCACGATGCCACGATGCCACGCCGGCGCTCTCCCCTCTCCCCTCTCCCCTCTCCCCTCTCCCCTCGCTCCGCTCCTTGCCCAACGCAGGCCTACCACGCGCCGTCGCTGCGCTGCCGGCCATGTGACAGATCAGAGCCAGGGCACCAGCAGCAGCAGCAGCAGCAGCAGGGCCAGAAGAAACCCCATGCCGTACTCCGTACGTCGTATATCGCCATCGTGACGGCCCCAGACTGCTGGATGCCAGAATGCTACGGGCAACAGAGCCGAGCGTTGTATCAGGTAGGAATGGATTAGGCATGAACAGGTCGCAGCAAGATACGGCTATTTTGGTCGTAGCGTGTTCCATTGGGTGTGGCCCTTCTGCAAGAAGAGTACTCCGTACTCCGTACGGCGCAAGGGAAAAAAAAACGTGTTGTTTAGACGACCCACGGCGGCAATGGAGAAGCGCAATCCATTCCTGCTGCTATTCTTACGAGCACGACTGCGAGTACGAGCCTGGCCTGCCGTGTATCTTCTGAGCCTCACTCGTACGAGTCTCAGGGGCATCCTCCACAATCCGAGCGCTGCACGGCAACGTATTCCTATCTGTTTCCGGTTTTTTTTTTCCGTCTCTTCTTTTCTTCTTTGCCTGTCTCACCGGGCAGATCGCGCAATCCTGTTTTTCCAATTCTCCTATCCGGTCTCTGGAGATCTCCGGCCGCACAGCCAGTCCCAGGCCTGCGACCTGTCGCCACGGCTCTCCCGTTTCTTGGCCGGCAAAAGCAATGCGAGAGCTCTGCATGACGGCCATGCAAAACCCACGAACCAGGTTTCTGCCAACTGTAATAATACGAGTACGAGTACGCGCCCTTTCGCGACCTTCCACTTCCTCCTCACCTCCGCCACGTACCGACGCTACGAGTCAAATATATCGCCTACGACTTATGCAGCCCGCTGTCTTTGGCGATCCCCACCACGGCCCCTCTGATTGGCCGTCCACCCCTGGCGCCCGGTTTTCCCACCTCCCTACAAATAGGCTCACACCGACGTAGCTCTGACGTCGGCACAACCGGTTTCTTCAACGCTTCTCCATAATGCATTATGTAATCACCGAAGCGATCATGTGCCGCCCGTCTCTCCAGAGGCCTGTCTCGGGGGGCCGTGCTTTTCGCCCAGCACGGCCAGGACAGAGCAGAGCCTCCCGGCAAGGAGCGACTGGGAGGATCGAGGGCGGCCTCGCAGCAGCGCCTTTATTTGTCCAGCACACCACCGTGGACGCGAGATATTATCGTCGAGGACCAGAGCACTGTCTGCCTAGCGCGCTGATCCAAAGCGCCAAACGGGATTAATTTGTCTGTTCAGTGGACGGACATGCCTAAACGGCGCTAGCGGAGGGTTGCCGATCCCATTTAAGATGAAGAGTCGGCGGATTCAAGCTGAGGGACAGAGCCCACCAACGCCGTCTGCAGGCATCGTGTCTGCTCCGTACGATGCTCCGTGGGCATGGCAAGGCGCGAACGCAATGGTGGCGTCCGCATCGCACAGCGACGCCCTTCCCCTCGCTTTCCGATCGCAGCAGCCGATGCAGCTTCTGCTGTGTTCTGGGACCCCAACCCCCGTTCCGCCCTGTTTTCAGCCACAGGCCATGGTCGAGGAGGGGTCCGGGGGCAGCTCTGGCGGATCAGTCCACGATACCGGCCTCTGTCCCATGCGGCATCGTGGCCATCCAGGTTAACTCTAAACGGCAGGCTGCGGATGATTCGGAAAACCGTTGATAAGGCGGATGCACGACAAGTCCTCACGCTCCCAGAGAGATAGACCGGTCAGAGAAAATGTAACACTGCCCATGTTCTCCTATACACCCAAACGTCTGCCCTCTCCACTTCGCGTGTGCTTGTGATCAATGAGCACCATGCCAGACCGCCATACCTGCTGCTTTCTCACGCACCCTCCGGCTGCGCCTCGCTGCACGGCCTAGCGCCCATCCAGTCCTCTTGTCGTCGCGCGGACAAGGAGGACCACGCTCGCCTTCCCGCCTGCCGCTTGTGTGCCTTGTGGGGACTACTTAATGCCGGCAGACATTTCCGTCCTCCACGTACGGCCATAGATACTGGAAAGCACGGGATCCCGTCCGCTCTCCCCTAGTTAAACCAGTAATCGGCGGATTAGTAGTTGGGTCGGTGACGACCAGCGAATACCCGCTGCTGTACGTTTTTTTGGCTGATTCTTTCATTCTCGTCTCTTTTTTTTTTTTTCGTGGTCATCTGGATTATTGTGGGGCGGCCGTTTTTGCGACAATTCACCTTTGTCGCGATAGGCGTGTTTGGCACTCTCTGCCGTGTTCTTTGAAAAAAAGAGGCAAAGATAGGATACACTTGTGCCACTACGTAACTTTAGGATGGTGTTTTGGCTCCGGGTAATGCCGTAGCATCGACGCGGGACACGGGACGCCGATACTATATACAGGGTACTGCATCTGACTATAAGCCTGCCATGGCTTTGTAATCGCCTCCCGCGCGTAAAGTTATATTTTGTTCATACCAGGCTGTTTGCGGTCAAGTAGATAGATGCCGCGCCATGCTTTCTAGCTTTGGGACAAAAAAATCTTATCGACAGCGGGAAATTGACCAGGGAAAGACTTGCCAAGATCACAAACCAACATGTATTCAGCGATCATATACTAAAGCTTTTACGAGGGCACCGTACACTGATTGTCATAAAACTAAGCTATTGCCCCTATCTTGGGCCAGAGTAGAAAAAAAATCTCATCTATAATGAGAGAAATGAGATGTCTGGAAATTGGGGTTCGAGTTGAGTGTAATTGCACCACCATACTTGAGACTTTGCAGTTTGAGCTGGCGATACCTAGTTTGAGGCCCTCATTTGTTCACATTCGGCAAACGTCCTGCAACAACAGGAAGCGACGATATAAGCGTGAGCCATTATACTGCCTGCAAACCCAAATTTGTCTGTGCGGGCTTCCACCCTTCTTCTATCTCTCCTAAAATACACGTCTAGTTGTCTATACTCTAAGCAGTCTTGGATTCCTCCGCCACCTGATCCGTAGAGTCGGACAAAGCTTGCCCCATCACGGTTTCAGTGCGGTTATAGCGGCTTTGAAACCTGTCCATGATTTCCCAATCGCCAATCTCCTCTTCAAAGAACTGATCCATGTCCAGGCCGTTCTCTTCGGCCTCGTCGGACACACGCAGGTGCATTCCGGGAATGTACTTGAGGATCATGAGGAGGGCAGCGGAAACGACAAAGGAGTAGGCCGAGATGGCGGTAATTTCCGCAAACTGCTTGCCGACCTGGATGCCGTTGCCGTCGATGCCGCCCTTTACGTAAGAGACGCCGTCCAGGGCCGATACTGAATGCTGGTTAGCTTACGCTTGGAGGCTGGCAGGAGATGAATGAAGAAAAGAATGGTTCTCTTACTTGTCTGCGTGGCGAAAATGCCGGTAAAGAACGAGCCCAACATGCCGCCGATGCCGTGAAGCTTGAACACGTCCAGTCCCTCGTCGATGTGCAGCCACTGGTTGATGTCCTCGACCAGCGCACAGCCAACGGCCGTGAGGAAGCCGATGACGGCGGCAAGCCAGACCTCGACGTAGCCGGCCGCAGGCGTGATGCCGACCAGGCCGGCAATGGCGCCAGAGCAGGCGCCGACGACGCTGAAGCGGCGCTTCTTCTTGATGTAGTCGACCATGACCCAGCCGATGGCGCCGGTCGAGGCGGCGGTGTTGGTGTTGAAGGCAGCGAGCATGGAGCGGATGGAGCCGTTGAGCGCGGAGCCGCCGTTGAACCCGAACCAGCCGAACCAGATGAGAACGGTGCCGAGAAAGACGAGCGTGGTGTTGTGCGGCCGTCCGTAGTACTTGTCACCCGTCTTCTTGCGCTTGCCCAGGACGAGCGCATAGGCCAGCGCGGACCAGCCAGACGAGATATGGACGGGACCGCCGCCGGCAAAGTCGAGAGACGGCAGCTACGGGATGTGAGCAGGAGGAAAGGAAGGGAAGAAAAAGAAAAAAAAAAGAAAAAAAGAAGAAAAAGGAGTTTCTTTTTCCACGGCCACACACCTTGTAGAGCCAGCCGTTGGGATTCCAGGTCCAGCAGGCAATGGGGCAGTAGACGACGGTGGCCCAGAGGAAGCCAAAGACGAGCGAGGGGACGATGCGTCCGCGCTCAAAGGCGCCGCCGATGACGATCTGCACGGTGCAGGCGCAAAAGAGCAGCTGGTAGAGGCAGAAGACGATCTCGGGGATGGTGCTGTTGCCGATGGACGGCGCGGCCATGACGTTCTTCATGCCGAAGTTGGCCAGGTCGCCGATAAAGGGGCCGGCCGTGCGGCTGTAGGCCAGCGAATAGCCCCAGAACATCCACTGGAACGTGGTGACGGCGCCGACCATGAGCGACTGGAAGAGCAGGGCGACGGCAGACTTGCGGCGGGCGAGGCCGCCGTACATCAGGCCGAGGCCCGGGATGATGAGCCAGACGATGAAGCCGCAGAAGACGAGGTAGGTGTAGTTGTACTCGTAGCCGGCATACTGCGCGTTCACGTCCACCTCGAGCGTGTTGCCGCCGCCGGGCTCCGACGCGTTGTAGACTGGCTGCAGGCTGTCAGCAGAGCCGGCTTGTCCAGAGGCCCCAGAGAGCCGCCGGGTCGGACACTTACTGCACTCATCGCGTCGTCTTGGGTTCTGCTCTGGAGATGCCCCTGCAGGACAGGAGAAATCGCGCGCAAAGAACAGCGGGACGAGACATTGATATTATTGTTGTTTTAGGCCCACGGCCCTTCCCCCCTCCCCACCGAGGACCGGATAAAGCATTGGCTTCTTGATACGAGACGTTTGCGACCAGGTTGCCGCGACTGCAATCCACTTGGCAGCGTGTTGGAGGACAGAGGTTCCCGCCAACCGGCCCATAAATTCGGATAGTATTTCCAATCCCAGTTTAGCGGGCTCTGGGCTTCTAGACGCCAAGAGATAAGGTTGGCAGATAACAGCCGTCCATTGCTGCAGGTATATATCGCGGTGACTTCCGCACAATTACCTCCTTTTTTCTACCAGTAGGATTTCAAGCGCCGGCCAATAGGGACAAGGCACCGAATCGGGGGTTTCTTCCAGGTGATTGCTGTATAAATTGTGTAAGCGACTTATCAACAGCATGTCGCATGGATGTTGTCGAACGACCTGAACCCACTGCTGTTGTAACTGTAGGATGTACTCGTACTCCGTATCTGGGTTGAAGGCTTATCTCAACCAGCAGCCGATTGTCGGATCGTACGGAGCAGTCAGAGCAAACATGATCAAAGCGCAGAACACATAACAAGGGGCCGGGCCATTGCGAAGCCGATTAGTCAGACTTTCCTCACGTGTCAGCGGGCAGGACGACAGGAAACCACTTCAGACAGGGCTATGGCATGGGCTTCGGGCGTGCGACCGAGAGCGTAAAATGAGGTACAATAAGCACAGAGACTACGCCTTCCAAAATCCAGAAGAAGCAGCGGGAAGCTCTGCGGCTGATGTCCTGCATGCATGTTCGGCCTAGCCCAAGACTATCCTTACCGATTTCATCCATGATGGATGCCGTTCCCAAGACAGCCCCTGCATGACAGCTGCACGCTCCCAAACCATAAAGATCATCCTTGTTGACAACGTGCCATCAGGCCCACATCTTCTGCCGAGCGGGTACTATTGTTGCCACTGGGACGTAGCTTTCGGTTCTCCGTATAGCAATAGAAGGGCCGCACGGCTCTGCAAACCTTCGATCGGACACTCTATCTCGCAGCAGTAGCTGACGTTATTCGGCAAGCCGGCGTCAGGAAAAGCTCCACTTTGCAGACTACACAAATAGAGCCTCGTCAAATTGACGGCCTCAAAGAACACCCGCCAACGACTTTGCCTGTTCAAAGCGTCACCCTAGCTGTCCTGCTGCTGGATCCCGACGAGTGAAGCTTGGGACTTTACTGTGTTCTGCCGGCCGCTTCTGCCGGCTAGATTGAGTGGTTGCGCTGCCCCAATCCTGATACAATCATGCGATGGGCTACCCGCGACAAGGGTGTCGAGATGGTCGGCGGGAATGGAGAAGCGGGAATCCCGCAGGCAGACGCAGTAAAGGGCCCAGGGGCCGACGATTCAGCAGTATTGGACGAAAGATCAGCCATGGTGAAGCCGCTAAAAGTAATGAGCTCGCTGTGAGGAGCAACTAATACGTAGACTTTACGATGAAATCCTTACAGCCAGATTGCCTGCCTTCTCAGCTCCCTCTAAAAGGCCCTTTGTCACGGATCTAAGGCTAGATTAAAAAAGGCTGGCTGGTCGCCTCCGACCAATTTTATGACGAGCTTACAATTCGACTTGCCAGGGTAGTGTGGCCGCCGCGCTTCTTGGCTTCCAGCAAGATCACTGGCTGTCCTGGAGAAACTGACATCCCTCTCCAGCTTTCGGGCGAGGAGTCCTCCGTCGCCGGTGGCGCGGATTTACTCTCCGTTTGACAGCGAATCCACACGCCCCCTGCGTATGTTTGTGAACTCGACTACCTTGGCTATTGCTCAGTCGCGATTCCATCTTCGCCTGGGAGCTGCTAGGGGGTTCTCTATCGATCTGGTTAAGGCGTCTGCTTTGCCGGGGATTCGAACCTTGTGGCTGTTTGTGCTTTTGGATATCGTCGGTGTAGTAACTTAGCGAGGTGACTGGCAACCACTGCACCAGTTGTAAAAGGAGATCCGTGCTTACCAAGGTGGTAAACAGGGTATATAAGGACTGTTCATCTGAGCACATCAGCCGCGTCTTCAGCGGCTGGTCGAACGTTGCACTAGGCAGGGCAAGCGACTTTTTGACGGGGCTCGATATAGCAGGTCAAAACACAGCAGTTACGGTTCCTATGAGTTTATCTCTGGATTGTCTCTGGATTATCTCTAAAGAGGTTCGCATGTTCAAGTTTTATAGGGCCTGATTTCCTTGATAAACCTCTCAATGGCCCATATCTATGCTTTCAGAAATTATGGACTAGAACTTTATTTCGGGCAGAAAATGATAGTATCTCAAGACATTCTTGTAGAACCCTGAATGTTAGTATTGAGTGAAAGGCCTTGTAAAGTGAGTAGAATCTATATGCGTGGCAGCCGCCATCCTGGGAAAAGAGAAAGCCAACGAAATACGGTTCGTTTCGATTTTGTTCATCTGTGTCTTCGGGAGGCGGCGGTGGTACCAGAGAACAGGCACGAACAGGCGCTCGTGGCTGTGCCGCGCCAGCAGGTGTTGATGGGGCGGTTGCACTCACGGTGGGTGGTGTTGCGTTGTGGCGAACAGGGGTTACATAACAGCAGAGGAGGATCTTGTTCAAATCTGCATCTAATCTGGTGTGACTATTTTCGGTGTGCATAAGATCGGCTACGTAATCCTGGATCTGGCGGCTAAACGCGGCCGTGTTTTCCACTGAAGCGGGGTGAACGATTCTGGCCGTCAGCTGTTCCGGGCTCTTTCTCTCAGCTCAACGATATTTCTGGGCATGTTTCGACGACCCTGGGACTTTGCTCTATTTGACGTCGAATCAAGACGCACCCATATGTTGTTTAGCGGAGCTCTGTTTAGTTCAACTGGGCCGCCCTATAACGTTCCACATTGCCCACTCTAAAATGAACCAAAGTTCGGATAGCCTTTTCGCGGTCTAGACCCAATGGGTCCTGCTGACAGTGGGACGCGGGCTTGGTATATATCGCTGAGGCTGCGGAGACTTTTGTGCCTTGCTTGAGCCTCCTATGAGAAAAGTCTCCGGTGCCGAAAATGCGGTGACTCTACCGGCTGCCAAGCTCAGCCATGTCGCCAAGAACCAACAGCGGCCCATTTCCAGATTGGGGCAACCGGCCGGCCTAATATCCTTCCACCGTGACATGTCAGCAATTCCTTTTTTTCTGGCTGCCGTAAAAGTATCTGGCTCAAATGCACGCATTCTCGCTCGCCCAGTCTTACTCACGCAGCCATGTGTGGTCATGAACGGGATTGGGCCGTTTGGGAGGTGTTCTAGCCTTGCAATACTTAATTTCCCTTGTCGCCTGCTCTGCCGTTGCTGTAGCCTCTCTTCCCTTTCGTTTTGGCCGTAACAAAGAAAAAAGCCGTGTTCGGAGCCAACAAACGGAACTCTTGCACGTGAGGGTGAGATTGTGCCGGGCTGCTCCTTCCTGCAGCGTGTCGACAGCACGTGCTCCTTCCTCGGACACATACCATTGAGTATTCGCCAGTCGTCTGCGACTTCGTTTCTGTTCTTTCACCCACCGCCGATCATCTACCCATCCACCCGCCAGCCGAACCATGTCGGAGCACGACCGCAAGATGGAAGAATCCGGTGGCGGGTCGCCGACGCTCGCGCCCAGCCGCTGCAGCATCGACAAGACGGCCGGCGCGGACGAGAAGCTGCGGCCACGCGAGACGGACTCGAGCAGCGACGTGAACAAGGAGGAGGTCGAGAGCAGAGGCCAGGCGGCCGGGGCCAACCCGCTCGAGCTGGCGCGGACGAACACGCGCGAGGACGGCACGGCGTACCCGGCGGGCACGCGGCTGTTTCTGATCACGCTGGCGCTGTGTCTGAGCGTGTTCCTGATGGCGCTGGACAACTCCATCATCGCGACGGCGATTCCCAAGATCACGGACCAGTTCCACAGCCTGGACGACGTCGGCTGGTACGGCAGCGGTATGTGTTTTTTTTTGTTTTTTTTGTTTTCCCGCTCAGCGTTCGACGTGGTCGTGTCTGACAGCGCCAGCCTACCTCTTGACGACGGCCGCGATGCAGCTGCTCTTTGGCAAGCTGTACTCCTTCTTCAGCATCAAGCGGGTCTTCCTCGTCGGCATTGGCCTGTTCGAGATCGGCTCGCTCGTGTGCGGCGTGGCGCAGAACTCGGTCACGCTCATCCTGGGGCGCGCCATCGCCGGCCTGGGCTCGGCCGGCCTCTTCTCGGGCGCGCTCATCATCCTGGCCTACTCGGTGCCGCTGGCGAAGCGGCCGCTCTACACCGGCCTGATCGGCTCCATGTACGGCATCGCCTCGGTGGCCGGCCCGCTGCTGGGCGGCGTCTTCACCGACAAGGTGACGTGGCGCTGGTGTTTCCTGATCAACCTGCCCATTGGCGCCGTCACGTTTGTCGTCATTGCCATCTTCTTCCCGGACCCGGACCGGCGGCAGGCCCCGGCAGCCACGGGCGGTGCCGCGAACGAGAAGCAGGCGCAGGCGGACGCGGACGTGTCTGTGGCCCGGGCCGCCGCCGCCGCCGCCGACGACTCCTGGCGCGCGCGCTTCTGGCAGTTCGACCCCGTCGGCACGGTGCTCTTCATGCCGGCCATCATCTGCCTGCTGCTGGCGCTGCAGTGGGGCGGCACGACGTACGCGTGGAGGAGCGGGCGGATCGTGGCGCTCTTTGTCGTCTTCGGGCTGCTGATCCTGGCCTTTGTGGCGGTGCAGTTCCGGCAGCAGGACCGGGCGACGGTGCCGCCGCGCATCCTGGCCCAGCGGTCGGTGTGGGCGGCGGCGATCTTCAGCTTCTGCATGGGCGCCGGCTTCCTGGCCTCGGTCTACTACCTGCCCATCTGGTTCCAGGCCGTCAAGGGCGCCTCGGCCGTCAAGTCCGGCCTGATGAACCTGCCCATGCTCATCTCGCTGGTCGTCATGTCCATCGTGGCCGGCGGCCTGGTCTCGGCCCTGGGCTACTACGCGCCCTTTATGGTCCTCAGCACCGTGCTCGCGGCCGTCGGCTACGGCCTGATCTCGACGTTTGCGCCGCACACCGGCCACGCCGTCTGGATCGGCTACCAGGTCCTGGCCGGCGTCGGCCTCGGCCTCGGCCTGCAGCAGCCCATGATCGCCGTGCAGACCGTGCTCGACATTGCCGACGTGCCCACCGGCACCGCCGTCATCATCTTTGTGCAGACGCTCGGCGGCGCCCTCTTCGTGTCCGTCTGCCAGAACATCTTTGCCAACAAGCTCGTCGCCAACGCCCACCGCCTCGTGCCCCAGATCGACCCCCAGCTCATCCTCGCCACCGGCGCCACCAGCATCCAGACCGCCATCGCCCCCGAGTTCCGTCCCGGCGTCACCCTCGCCTACTCCGAGGCCCTCACCCAGACCTTTCTCGCCAGCGCCGCCATGGCCGCCATCTCCGTCTTCGGCTCCGCCCTGATCGAGTGGAGGAGCGTCAAGGGCCTCGGCATCGAGACCGTCGTGGCCTGAGCCGGCTTCTGGCCGGCCTCGTCTCCTCTTCTCCTGCCTTCACTCGCCACTCCAAAAGACATGTCACGTGCACGGCTTCGCTCTCCCAGCTATATTCATACTTTTCGTCATTGTGTTCCTATGTACCCGTACTGTGTCATTAATCCATATACTCCGCTAAAAATATAAACGTGGGCATGTCCGTGTTTTTTTTGCTTGTCGTCATGTCGTCGTTGACCAGTCTCGTGTCATCCCTCCCGTATTATCCCGTGTTCCGGAGGAGGCTTCCCATGCGGATTCCGATCCGTCGTGATAGAAATGCAAACAAAAAAGAACCCAAAAATTAAACAAAGAAACAGAAGCAGAGTTGGTAGCGAGTGAGAGGGGCCGCTTTCCTCTAGACCTCTGCCGTGGTCGCGTTCTGCACGCGGCTGTCGGCGTCCCAGGTAAAGGTGTCGTTGGTGCCGACGAGGGTGACGCCCTGGGCGAGCATGGAGGTGCCGTTGACGGCGCCCTTGAGGTCGGCGCCCTGCAGGCGGACGGCCGTCAGGGCGCTGTCGGCGACGGTGACGTTTTGCAGGTCGGCGTCGCGCACGGTGGCGTTGGCGATGGAGCCGCCGGTCAGGCGCACGCCGACGAGCGCGGAGCCGGCGCGCACGTCCACGTCGACGAGCACGCTGTCGTACACGGTGGCGGCCACGAGCGTGGCGCGCACCAGCAGGCAGTCGGACACGGTCGTGGACGCGACCGTCTCGCCAATGATGACGCAGGCCGTGGCCGTGAAGCAGGGACAGGTCGTAAAGGCCGTGGCCGTGGAGGTGACGGGCGTGGCGACGGGGGTGGTCACGGGGGTGGTCACGGGGGTGGTCACGGGGGTGGTGGCGGGGATGGTGGTCGGCGTGATGGTGGTCACATAGGTCGAGCTGCCAGAGGTCACGGTGGACGTGGTGCAGGGGACCGTCGAGGTGGTGGCGTACGTAATGGTCGTGACATAGGTCGAGCTGCCGGAAGTCACCGTCGAGGTCGTGCAAGGCACCGTGGACGCGGTAATGGCGGGAACGGTTGTCACGTAGGTAGAGCTACCGACAGTCACCGTGGAGGTGGTGTAGGGGACTGAAGAGGTCGTAGCAAGCGTGAAGGTGGTCACAAACGTGGAGCTGCCCGAAGTCACCGTCGAGGTCGTGCACGGCGCCGTGGTCGTCGCGGTCGAGCTGATGGTCGTCACGTATGTGGATCCGTTCGAGGTCACCGTGGAGGTCGTGCAGGGCACCGTGGAAGTGGTAGTCGCCGGGACGGTCGTCACGTACGTAGAGCTGCCGACAGTCACGGTGGCGGTCGTGTAGGGGACCGAGGAGGTCGTGGCAAACGTGATGGTGGTCACAAACGTGGAGCTGCCCGACGTCACGGTCGACGTGGTGCATGGGGCCGTGGTGGTCGCAGTTGACGTGATGGTGGTGACATAGGTCGAGCCATTGGACGTGACCGTAGACGTGGTGCACGGCACGGTGGACGTGGTGGAGTAGGTAACGGTGGTGACATACGTGGAGCTGCCCGAAGTCACAGTCGACGTGGTGCAGGGAGCCGTGGTGGTCGCTGTCGACGTGATGGTGGTGACGTACGTCGACCCGTTGGACGTGACGGTGGCGGTGGTGCACGGAGCTGTGGTGGTGGTGGAGTAGGTGACGGTGGTCACGAAGACGGAGCTGCCCGAGGTGACGGTAAAGGTGGTGCAGGGAACGGTGCTCTCCGACGTCACCGTGGTGGTCAGGTTGTGGAAGGGAGCCGTCGTGGGCGTGGTGATCGTGGTGAGCGTCGTCCACGGGGCGGTCGAGAGGGGGATCGACGTGGTGACCGAGGCAGACGACGGGGGAGAGGAAGCCGAGGACGAGGACGCGGAAGTTGACGACTCGACCGGCGGCAGCGAAGAGGTGCTGTTGGAAAAGGAGGACGTCGTGAGCGTCGTGGGTGTAGAGGGTATCGTCGAGGGACCGGTGGACAGGGGGACAGTCGTCGGGGATGGCACAGACGTCGTGGGGACAGACGTTGTGGGCACAGACGTCGTGGATGGCACAGACGAGGACGTCTTGGGGCCGGTGGACAGGGGGACAGACATCGTGGAGAAGGCAGACGTCGTCGACAGCACGGTCGTCGACAGCACAGACGTGGTCGACAGGCTGCTGCTGCTGACGGGGATGCTGATCACCGGGACGGAGCTGCTGGCCGTCGTCTTGGTCTTTGTGCACTCATGGCAGGAGATGGTGTTGGTGACGGTGTAGGTGACGGTGTAGGTGGTGCCCGAGGAGGTGTAGGTCGCGCAGCTGGTGGTGGTCTCGACGGTGGTGGTGACCGTCACGTTCTGGGCGGGAGAGGTGGTCCAGGGCGTGATGGACGAGGGGGGAGCAGTGGTCGGGGCGGTGCTCACGGGCACGCTGGAGGTCAGGAGGGTGCTGCTGCTGCTGCTGCTGCTGCTGGGGCTGCTGCTAGGGCTGCTGAACACGCTGCTGCTGGAGACGCTGCTGCTGCTGGAAACACTGAAGACACTGCTGGAGCTGCTGCCAGGAGTGCTAAAGACGCTGCTGCTGGTGGCCGGGAAGCTGCTGCTGAAAGTGCTGCTGGCCCAGGTGCTGCTGGCCCAAGTGCTGGTGGCCCAAGTGCTGCTGGGAGTGCTGGCGACACTGCTGATCGTGCTAAACACGCTGCTCGTGCTCGCCGGAACGGAGCTGACTTCCGTCGTCCGGGTGCACTTGTGGCAGGGAATGGTGTTGGTCGTGGTGTACGTGACGGTGTAGGTAGTGCCCGCCGAGGTGTAGGTCGCGCAGCTGATGGTGGTCTCGACGGTGGCCGTGTCGGTGACGGTGACGTCGAGATCGGGCGTGGTAGTCGAGGGCGGAGCGGTCGTGCTGAGCGACGCACTCTCGCTGCTGCCCCACGAGACCCAGGTGCTGCTGCTCTCCACGCTGGGGGTGGTGGACGGCACGCTCGTGGTGGACTCGGTCGTGGCGGACTCGGTCGTGGCGGGCTCGGTCGTGGTGGTGTTGGCGTGGTGGTGTCCCCAGCGAGGGTAGTAGTTGACGGGAGGGGAGGCTGGGCTGGCAGCCACGGAGCCAAGGGCAACAGACCCGAGGGCCAGGAAGGTAGACCAATGCATGATGAGCGAGTGGGGGGGGGGATAGAAGCGAGAGACGAGAGAAGTGAGAGAGAAGAAGGAAAGAGGAAGGAAAGAGGGAAAAAGCGAGAGAAACTGCTGACCGGGTTGGCTTCGCAAAGAGGATGGCGAGAACAGGACAGATGCAGCATCGTAGAAAGGGGGGGGGGGCAACTGGCCGTCTCTTATACCAGAGCAGGCGACGAGTAGCAGACGGAGAGAGACACAGGACGGACTGGTCCCGGCCCACCAGCCCAGCGACGAAGACGACCCTGTCTGATCGGATCACCGCACACGGGTTTGCCAGCTAAAAAAAGAAGAGGCGAGCATCTCCACCCATCCCACGCAAGAGGGCAACGAGATCCTCAAGGTCGGACGAGCTCGCTGGCCGGAGGCGCGCGTAGCCGCTTCGGGAAGGCGGCCGTCTGCCCCTTGCGTCTGTGGCCATGGCAGAAGACGAGAGAGGCCCAGCCACGGCGATTTTCTGGAGCCCGCGGCCGGAGCAGAGCATCGACAGAGTCATGCTGTGCTGGCGTGATTGGCCAGAGGGACTTGGATGAGAGAGAGAGAGAGGGAAGCTAGCGATGCAGAGCGTGGAGGTCCAGAGGTCGGCACGAACTGCATACACGGACGGTGGAGCCCGGCCGAGCCTTGTGGCTGGAATGCGAGAGGCCGAAGCGGGATGGGAGACGAGGGTTGTCGACAAGAGAGAGAGGCCATAGCAGAATGGGAAAAATAGCGTATACTCGTAGAGAAGGTGTTTGGTAGCGCACAGAAGCGTACCAGAGAGAGCGAAAAGCGGGGCGCCAAAGCTCGTATCCTGGCAGGAAGTGGATATCTGCGCTGTTCCTCTCGTGGAGAGGTTGGGGCAGGTTTACTCGTAGGGCCATTCGTTAGCAGCCACACGGCGGTGGCTGGTACGAGCGGCCCGCTGAGGGGTGGACAGGAAAAACCGTTGGAGGGGCAGCAGGCCCGGAAGGACAGGGGCCCTTCCAGGGCGATCTGCCCGCCAAAACTTTAATTCCGCCCCCCGGCCAGGGAGGAGAGAGGAAGGGATTTGCGTCCTTTCCATCAACAGCGGAGGCTGGTGGCCGGACAACAGGCGGCAGCAGGCGGCAACAGGTCGCAACAGGTCGCAGCAGGCGGCAACAGGCGGCACCAGGGCGCGACCAGGCTGACAAACCCGGCTGAGACAAAACGGTAAAACGAACAGAACGAGACAGAAAACCGCCCGGTCCCACTGCTGCCGGGGCACATCACCTCCCCTCCTCTCGTCTTTGCTTCTTTTTTCCAGTCCTTTCTTCCAGTCCTTTCTTCCAGTTCTTTCTTTTTTTTCTCCTTCTGCCCGTTGCACGTCGTATTCTCTCCCACACAACTCTCCGCAACGAGTAGTGCTGCCTGCCTCGTATCTCGTCGTCTCGCCTTGCATTAGCTCGCCTCTGGGCCCAGCATCGGTCCTCAGCATCGAGTCGGTGGCTGGCCCGCGATGCCCAGCTCGTCCTCGGCCCAGCTGTCGCCCCAAGATCGATCCACCCGCTCGTATTCACAGCTTGTCGACGACTGGCGTGCACCAAAAATAGCACTAACGCCGCATGACTAATGCAGCCGTTGCTTGCCGTTTTCTCGTAAAACCGGTTCCTAGCCTGTTTTTCTTCACCAACCTCTCTCGGCCAGCCAAGCCATCGTTTGCCGCAAACACGAGCACACCAAAGCCGCTCACCGTGGCCTGACGGACGGCCTGTTGTCCTGACGTCACGAGTGTCTTACGTTTCCGGAATCACCGGCTGTGGTCTGTACGAGATCCTGCCTCTGTGGTCTCTGCGAGTCCACCTCTCTTGCTCTCTCTACGAGTCCCACTTCTCATATCTCTCCCACAGATGTGGCTTTATTTTTTAAAAAAATCTTAAACATGTCATGCTGCCCAGGCTCGTGTACTCCATTCGTCTTGTTCCGCCGCCCACCGCCGTCCTTGGCCCAGAAATAGTATTCAACTGTGCATATGCAAACCCGCAATGGTGCAGACACGAGAAGGACAGACTGTGACAAAACGACCCAATGCTCCTCTTTTATGCCAACAGCAGCAAGAGCAAAAATAGCCGCGCATCATGTGAGCAAACCTTGGCGTCTTTAGGCGTCTTTAGGCGTCTTTTGGCGTCTTCCGTCTGGTTCCTCTCTTCTCCCTGCTCTCCTCCCTGTTTCTCTCTCCCCTCCCCTGCCTCACCGCTTCCGCGTGTCCTTGCCCTTTTTCTTGCCCTTTTTCCTGTCCTTGGGCAGGTCCAGCGCCGTTCCCCGCAGCTGTTCCGCCATCCAGCCCAACATGTAGTCGTCAATGGTGTGCATCGGCTGTCCGAAAGCGTTGTGTTCCGAGGGCACAGCAGTGGGAGCAGTGGGAGCAGTGGGAGCCGTGGGAGCAGTGAGAGCAGTGAGAGCAGTGACCGGCCCTGCCGCGACAGTCCCGACAGACACTGGTCCAGTCCCCGCAGACACGCCAGTCGCGGCACTCTCTTGCGGCGTGCCTTGTGTGCTCGCCACGCCTGGCGTCGACGCGCCCGCGGCCGGCCTCTCGGAAAAGTCGGCGTCGTCCTCGAGGATCTCGCGCTCGGCCAGCCGGGCGGCGGCCACGTCTTCCGTGTCCTCGGCCTGTTCCAGCACGCGTCCGGCCGTGAGCCGGTCGGCCGTCTCGACGCCGCCCAGCAGGCGGTCCATGGCCGCGTTGGCGGCCGCGTTGCCGGCACCGACGTCGGCCGTCTTGGGGCCGTCCTCGCCCTCGCCGCCGTCGTCCGCCCCGCCGATCACGTCGCGCACCGACATCTTGTTGAAGTAGTCGGTGGTGAAGCCGCCCTCCTGGATGACGACGTCGTCGAGCATCTGCTTCTGCGAGGCCTTGCGCAGGATGTTGGCCTCGATCGTGTGCTCGCTGACGAGCCGGTAGATGTGCACGTCGCGCGTCTGGCCGATGCGGTGGCACCGGTCCTGGCACTGCTTGTCCATGGCCGGGTTCCAGTCCTGGTCGTAGAACACGACCGTGTCGGCGCCCGTGAGGTTGATGCCGAGCCCGCCCGACCGCGTCGACAGGATGAAGCAGAGGATGCGGCTGTCGTGGTTGAAGCGGTCCGTCAGGACCTGCCGCTGCTCGATCTTGGTGGCCCCGTCCAGCCGCAGGTACTTGTGCCCGTGGATGTTGAGGAACTGCTCCAGGATGTCCAGCACCTTTGTCATCTGCGTGAAGATCAGCGCCCGGTGCCCGCCGGCCTGCAGCCGCCGCAGCAGCCGGTCCAGCGCCTGCAGCTTGCCGCAGTCGTACTGCAGCAGCCGGCGGTCCGGGAACTGGATCGTCAGCCGCATCCGCGCCTCGTGCCACGGGTCGCGCGGCGCCTGGCGCTCCATGAACGGCAGCGTCTTGACCGGCGCCGCCAGCCGCAGGTCGCACGCCGAGAAGGCCTGCACGCCCGCCCGGCCCAGCACCACCTCGTTCATGTCGCGCGTCACCACCGCCGGCGTCACGCACGCAAACTTGCTGATCGTCATCTCCAGCCCCGCCGACCGCCGTCCCAGCGGCTGCACCAGCTTCCGCAGCAGAAACGACTCGCCCTCGAACCACTCCATCACCTTGGCCGGCACCCGCGGCCGCGCCCGGAACGGCCGCTCCTCCAGCCGCAGCGTCAGCATCTCCAGCAGCCCCCGCCCGTAGACCGGCCGTCGCTGTCGCCG
This sequence comes from Grosmannia serpens, assembly GCA_029299595.1. NCBI lineage: Eukaryota > Fungi > Ascomycota > Sordariomycetes > Ophiostomatales > Ophiostomataceae > Grosmannia > Grosmannia serpens. The sequence continues at coordinate 228,825 of JANSMH010000004.1, read as the reverse complement.
CAGCGCGTTGACGTACGCGCAGTGCTGCAGCTCCTCGAACCGTCGCCAGCGCGCCGCGTTCTCCAGGCTCGCCAGGTTCGACTGCACCGTGCTCGCGTCCAGCTCCGGATACGGCTGCGGCAGCCGTCCTCGCTGCGCCTCCTTCAGCTCCGACAGCACCCGGTTCGTCGCCAGCTGGCTGATCCGCCCCGCCGTCGCCGCCGACAGCTGCCACTCCTGCTCCGCCGGCACCAGGTTGAGGAACCGCAGGCTCACCGCGCCGCCGCCCGCCACCGCCCCGTCTGCCGTCACCGCTGTCGACAGCGGCAGCCGCTGCCGCACCACCTGCGCCGTCGACGCCTCGTACTCGGCCGCCACCGACTTCTGCATCCGGAACGACGTCATGATCGGCCGGTCCACAAACAGGTCCGGGTGGTTGCACACCTTGCGCAGCTGCATCAGACAGTTGATGATCGACAGGTAGTTGCCCGACGACAGCGTCGCCCGCGTGTCGCTGCGCGCCAGAAACCCGTCGTACAGCTCGCGCTGCCGCTTCGACAGCCGGCACAGCTCCACGTGCTCGTACTTGGCCGGCATCTGCTTCTCCACGTCCGCCTTGAGCCGCCGCAGCAGATATGGCCGCAGCACCTGGTGCAGCTTCGCAATGATCGCCCGCGCCTCGTCGTCCATCTGCTCGCGGCCGCTCTCCAGGATCTGCGACTCCGGCTTGTGGAACCAGTCGTGGAACTCGTGCAGGTCCGCAAAGCCCCCCTCGCCGTTCTCCGGCGGCATCAGGAAGAAGAGCAGCGACCACAGCTCCGTCAGGTTGTTCTGCAGCGGCGTGCCCGTCAGCAGCAGCCGCGAGTGCGTGTTGAATCCCAGCAGCGACTGCCACCGCTGCGACTTGAAGTTCTTGATGTTGTGCGCCTCGTCCAGGATCATGTAGTGCCACCGCCGCCGCTTGAACACCTGCTGGTCCTGCACCACGATCTGGTACGACGTGATGCACACGTTCCACACGTCGTCGTTTGTCCATCCCGTCCGCTTGCGCTTCCGCTCGTCCTGCGACCCGTAGTATGTCAGGATCTTGAATGCCGGACACCACTTCTTGAACTCCATCTCCCAGTTGAGGATCACGCTCGTCGGCACGATCACCAGATGCGGTCCCCAGACCTCGTGGTGACAGGCCAGGTGTGCCAGCAGCGCGATCGTCTGGATCGTCTTGCCGAGACCCATCTCGTCCGCCAGGATCCCGTTGGTGTTGTTTGCGTACAGGCCCGCAAGCCAGTCCAGCCCGTAGTGCTGGTACTCGCGCAGCGTTCCGCGCAGCAAGAACGGTATTTCCGTCTTGGGCGACGACGTCGACGTCGGTGCTGGCGACACCGACCGGCTCACGCTCGTCTCCTTTGGCGCGCTGAGTAGGTCCACCGACATGGGCGTGTCCACGTCTGACGGCTTGGTATCAGATGTACGTGGCGACTGACTCCGGCCGGGACTAACGGCCGTTGTCACTGCGTCGGTTTCTGGGCTAGCTGCAGCCTTGTCGTCTTCAGTAGTCTTGTCGTCTTCTGCAGCCTTGTCTTCGGCGTTGCCGTCTTCGCCAGCATCATCCATCGGCAGTGGCACCGTTACCTCGACCTCTGGCACCGTTACCTCGACCTCTGGCACCGTTACCTCGACCCCCGGCATCGTCGCCTCTACCCCTGGCACCATCTGCTTGTCGTCAATATCCGCAGGAAGCTCAATCATGGACACCTCGTCGTTGTCCTCGACAAAAGACTCCAGGCCGGGAGAATCGTCACGTGGCGTAACATCTGCGTTGCCCATGTCGGCATCCGTGGTAAAGGTGGCTTCCTTGTCGTCGACGTATGCTGTAGTCTTGTCCTCGCCGTCCTCCGACTTGACAGCCACGTCCTCCGACTTGAGCTTCTTCAGCTCGCTCTTGCCAAACAGCATTCCGAGGAGGCCGCTCGTCTGGTCGTCGTCGTCGTCAGAGGTTTCGTCGTCGCCGTCGGAGCCATTGGCGTCTTCGTCGTCGTCCCCGTCGCTGTCCATGTCCGTCGATCCCAAGTCATCGTCCATGTCCACAGACTCGTCGCTCGTATCGTCTTCGTCTTCATCTTTTTCGTCTGTGATTACGTTTGGGCCAGTCGCCTCAACGTCGCTTTCCCCGCTGTCGTTAGCAGGATCGAGATCAGGAAGGTCTGCGTATTTCAATTGTAGTTGCTCTTGCGTGAGGCCTTCGTCATCATTGACTTTCATATCCCCCCCCTTGTCATCGCCGTCGTCGTCGTCCGAGGAAGACATGTTGCTTTCATCTTCGTCACTTCCATCCGACTCAGACTCGTCCACATCGGAATCGGACAGAGAGTTCAGGTCACCGTCGGCCTCCGAGTCCTGCTGCACCCGCCGTGCCTGCAGCTTGAGTTCTGACATGGCCACTGCTTCCTGCAGAGCCACCTTGACCCGCCTCTGCTCCTCCGCCTCCCACTCTTCCACCCGCTTCCGGTTGATCTCCGCCCGGACGTTCTCCCAGGTGCCAAACATGGCACGCATCACCAGGCGGTACCGCCCCATCCACATCGCCTTGGCCTCGGCCTCGAGCTGCTCGGCAGTCTTTGGCTGTCGCCGTATCCACGCATCCCGACACGCCTCTGCCAGCTTCTTGGCCGTTGCCCGGTGCCGCGTCTGCTCGATACCCATCAGCCGCCGGAAATTAGCCATGGCCTTGACGAGGTGATCCATGTGCGCCCACTGCCTTGGCGGCTCCTCGGCCGCTTCTGGCTCAAAGGCGCTGCAACGCGGCTCCGTCAGCACTCCGCCCTCTTGCGTCTCCTTCTCGATGCGGACGAGCATGGCGGCTTCGCTGGCGGCCATCTCGTCGGTCATGCGCGGCTCGTCTTCCGACGCAAACAGCCCGCCCTCTTCGACGGGAATGTCGGCGGCCGTTTCAAAGTATTCCGGCAACGTGGCTGCCAGCTTCGCCCGCATCTTGGCCTGGTCGGGGTGTACCACGGGGATGGTGAGGGTCCGCGTTCGTAACCGTATCCGGGGTGTCGTTCTCGTCGGCATCTCGGCGCGGCGGGAGGCGCCGGTCCTTTGTGGCCGTGCATTGTGGCCGGCCCGCGAGGGCTGCGTGCGAGTAGCAGCCGAGCTAGACGGCCGAGAATTCGAAGACGGCGAAGGCGAGGAGGGTGAGGGAGATCGACGGCGCAGGCGGGAGGGGGTAGAACGAGCTTCGGCGGCGGCAGCTCTGCGGGCAGCCTGCTTGGCTGCCGGGGTTTGCTTGGCCGCTGCGGGCTGGCGTCGTGCCACGCTGGGCGAGGGGGAGGAGGAGGTCGTGGCAGTCTGTTGGGCCGAGGCCTGGCGGGTCGCATGTCCGTTGACGGACGGAGGGCTGGGCTCCTGGACGTGGACGGCTCGCCGGGTGATGCGCTTTTCGCCGGCCGCCTGGAGCTCCAGCGGCACGCTGTTGATGCGCCCCGACTTCCGCCGGCCGCCCTCGCTAAACGACGAGGGGCCGTCGGCCAGGATCTTCTTCCATGGCGGCGATATGGGCTTCGTCCGACGTGAGCCTCCGGGCGAGGCCACCGTCGACGGCGGCGTGACCTCTCGCGTGCGCCGTCGCTTAGCCGGACGTTCATCGCCGTGCTGCCCGCCTGCGTCTGCACCATGGCTGCTGGCCGCGGGCGTGTCCTTGTCGGGCGTGGGTGGCTGGATGCCGTTCGTCTCGGGCGACCTGGCTTCGTCTTCTGGGGCGCTGTCGAGATGGCCGTTGGCTGAGGGGTTGGACAGCTCGGACGGCCCCGAAGTTGCTGCAATTGCCTCGGGCACGTCTGGCATCATGGCTGCCTGTTCATCGCACTGGCCGTTGCACGCCGTCTCGGCGGCGGCGGGATTCGCATGTGGAGGCGTCGTCGTTGAGTCCGGTGACGCGGTCTCCGTCATCGTTTTGATGGATGGAGGGATGGACGAGGTACCGCGATCTCGACAATATGCGCATCGGATACGACAAAAATAGGGTCTGGCGGAAGCTGCGAGTTTAGGGATTCTTGGGTCCGAGTCTGCTCATCGAGGCGCCTCTGGGTGGTGAGCTGCGCTGGATTTTCGATGAAAAGCGTCGCTCGTCAGCAAACAGTTTTAAAAACGCCAAAATGCACGAAACGTGGATTTTGGCCACTATTGTTATTTTTAATTTTTTAATTTTTTAATTTTATAAAAGACCCCCCCTGCCTAAAGTCCAGCCAGGGATGAATTTCGCGCCTGTTCTCTGGTGGTCTGTGCTGAGGGGCGAATGCTCAACCATCGACACCTAAACTATTACATAAGTTGCTGCCTAAGGCCGTAAATCTCTCAATGCACGGACCATCGGATTGCCCATCCAAACACTGTAGAGGAATAACCGATGACCAGTGGAAGAAAAAGCATCATCGACGACTTCTCCCGATACCGACATAGTCCACGAACCCAATTCGGTCTACCAGCACTTTCAAAGGTATTTATTCGACTGTCCTACCCCGCTCTCTGGAGCTGCGTGCCGTGGCGTAACTCCTACCGCAGCCGCTGACAGCCCACAATGGCTTTTCAGATGCTGTCTCGTCGAATTATCAAGGCTGCGCCCCTGCGCCAGGCGGCCCTCGCGGCCACACGCAGGCTCGCACCTGTCGTCCAGCAGCGCACCTACATCCCGAGCTCGATCAACAGCGACGAGGTTATCAACCAGAAGTATCCCGACCCGCCGAGCCTGACCGAAGCCGAGGATCCGGCAATGGTAAGTGGACGGCAGAAACCACAGCATGGACCGCCGATAAGCCGGCAGACGCGGACGGACGTGCTGACATGCACAGAACGGCGGCTTTGTGCAGCCGCCTCCCGTCAAGCGACAGTTCCGCGACCCCTACGGCGACTGGTGGGACAAGCAGGAGCGCCGCAACTACGGCGAGCCGGTCCACGAGGACTACGACCAGCTCGGCATGTTCACGCCGTTCGAGTATACCTGGACGACCCCGGGCAAGGGCCTGTTGCAGATTGGCGCCTTTGTTGCCGTGTTTCTGAGCGTCTGCTACACCGTCAAGCTGACGTACCCGGACCGAGTTGCCGTCCCGCGGGAATTTGAGGACGGTCTTTTGAAGGAGCTGGGCGGTGCCGGCGCTGTCAGGGTAAGTCTGCTTTACTTTATGGGCGGCACGAATACGTACAGATTGAAGGGAATCTGGGTGTTGGACTGTTGTCCACTTATCCCATGATGTGCATTGGTTGCTGACATATCTCATCTTGCAGGCGAGAAGCCCTGAAGACGCCGAGGCCGAGTATGCGGACGAACTATAAGCAGCTCTGGTCGCTCATAGAAGAAGGACTGTTGTACATATACGACTATAAAACAAGAACTCGTCATAACTTGTTGAATTCGTGAAATCACGCCCGCATTGCGATATCGAAGGTGAACAACTCCCTCGACGGTCAAATGGGGGTTCTAGGTAAACGCACACTGGCTGTCAAACGTAATACGGCACGCTTCAATTATCAAAGGCGTACTCTAACAAGTGAGCCCACGTCAAGCAAGGAAACAGAGGCTGCCAGGATTAGAGACGCCCACATGCTGTGCAATATTGAAACCTGTGTATTCTGAGACCATCTCTGCAAAGAATTAAGGACACATGTGTTGGTCTGCAAGCACAAAGCTGGCTCCAATGACTTCAAGTACCAGACAGTTCAGGGCCACCTTACCGGCGCCAGGGCGACGTTTATACCGACATGGAAACCCAGGGGTACAGCATGAGCCAACCGCTGGTCTTGCACGTCTCCGTTGTACCCACCAAGACGGACAGTACTGTGGTCACGGCCATGTAGCAGGTGCTGCACAGGCTAAGCTCGTCGGTTGAGACGGCGAACGTCGCGACGAAGACGTCCACGGCCAGGAATCATATGAAGCTGCCGATGATAGAGAACCAGGCAGCATATGCCACCATGACAGCAATGCGCTCCTTTTCTGTACGGCCGAAGATGATATATTTCCCTAGTGCTGCTTATGTAGACCCAAGTCCCGGGCTGACCGACAGACCTTTTCAGACTCAGGTCCTCATAAGCGAACGATCTGCGAGCCAGATCATGGAGTTGTGCTAATTTAATAATAGAATCACCCAGGAATTGTGTGGAGGCGGTGCAGCTATGGATAGGTTGAAGCATAGTAAGTACAATCGAGACTAGCCAGATTGATAGCTGTCACGAGATGACACTGCGGCAGTCGAGCTAACAGCCCCTTAAGTTATATACAGACAGTTTGGATGTCTGTTTGGTTTCCAAGACTAATAACAGTTTCTCTTTAGGTTATTGACCGGCGTACAGAGAACAATGCTTTATAAGCAACGGTCGAGGAGCATAGATCTCTAATTCTACAAATAGAAATACTCAAACAAATGTACAAATGCATTTTTTCCCCTTTTATCCAACTAACCAGTCTGAAGAGCATACGATTCCAACAACTGTACAACTGCTTCATTCCTCCATCTCTCAGCGGCCCACGACAGTGGCGTCCTACCGCTTGAATCCGCTGCCTCGACGCTGGCACCGTTTTCAAGTAAAGCGCGTACAGCTACTTGGCTTCCTCCCAAGGCGGCCCACGACAGTGGCGTCCTACCGCTTGAATCCGCTGCCTCGACGCTAGCACCGTTTTCAAGTAAAGTGCGTACAGCTGCTTCGCTTCCTCCCCAGGCGGCCCACGACAGTGGCGTCCTACCGCTTGAATCCGCTGCCTCAACGCTGGCACCGTTTTCAAGTAAAGCGCGTACAACTGCTTCGTGTCCTTTAAAGGCGGCCCGCAACAGCGGCGTCATACCGCTTGAATCCGCTGCCTTAACGCTGGCACCGTTTTCAAGTAAAGCGCGTACAACTGCTTCGTGTCCTTGAAAGGCGGCCCACAACAGCGGCGTCCTACCGCTTGAATCCGCTGCCTCAACGCTGGCACCGTTTTCAAGTAAAGCGCGTACAACTGCTTCGTGTCCTTTAAAGGCGGCCCGCAACAGCGGCGTCATACCGCTTGAATCCGCTGCCTCAACGCTGGCACCGTTTTCAAGTAAAGCGCGTACAACTGCTTCGTGTCCTTGAAAGGCGGCCCACAACAGCGGCGTCATACCGCTTGAATCCGCTGCCTCAACGCTGGCACCGTTTTCAAGTAAAGTGCGTACAGCTGCTTCGCTTCCTTCAAAGGTGGCCCGCAACAGCGGCGTTATACCGCTTAAATCCACTGCCTCAACGCTGACACCGTTTTCAAGTAAAGCGCGTACAACTGCTTCGTGTCCTTTAAAGGCGGCCCACAACAGCGGCGTCCTACCTCTTGAATCCGCTGCCTCAACGCTGGCACCGTTTTCAAGTAAAGCGCGTACAACTGCTTCGTGTCCTTCAAAGGCGGCCCGCAACAGCGGCGTCATACCGCTTGAATCCGCTGCCTTAACGCTGGCACCGTTTTCAAGTAAAGCGCGTACAACTGCTTCGTGTCCTTTGAAGGCGGCCTGCGATAGTGGCGTCCTACCGCTTGAATTTGTTGCGTTGGCGTTGGCCCCCTTTTTAAGAAGAAGGCGTGCAACGGATTCAACCCCTTTCTCAGCGGCCAACAACAGTGGCGTCCGGCCATCCCGGTCTAATTTATTGATATCATAGCCGTTTGTTGAGACAACATACTCCAATATTATTTCCTCCCCGAGCTCTGCTATGTACGAGAAAATGGGTCTTTCGTGTGAAAACCTCAGGTGTGTTCTAAGTCGATTTCGAGCTTTCGAATTGTCAGAATACCGTCTCCACAGCCCATTATGTCTGGATGTTGCTGGGTAAAGCTCGCTTTGTGCCTTTAACAGCGCCTCAACTGCTTTGTAGCTTTTCGAAGCCAACGCTGCAAGAATAGGTGGTCCACAGCGCTCGGATCCTATCTCGAGCCAGTTCTGCTTAGAAGGGTGAATTGCGATGAGGTTTGCCAGGTTCTGCTCTGCCAAGATGTACAAAAGGCTGGCTTCCAAAGTGTGTCGCTGATAATCCAATTCTAGGAACAAATTGTCCAGCCTGACCCATTCTGAAAGTCGAAATTCTTTGAGAAAGTCGACTTGCCTGATACCGTTCTCTTCTGCCGTATCTGCGTGGAACAAGACACTCTGGAGAGCGTATTTTAGAAATGGAAATCTGGTTTCCACGCTTTGTCGGAGATGAATGGCTTCTTGGGACTTGGCTTTGGGAAGAATTTCGTTGTCATTTGGAAGATTATCCTTGGCTTCTTTTATTTGATTGAGGCAGCAATGCTTTAGTCGCTCGTGGCTTGTACCTTGGAAATTGTCCCCCAAATCCGGCCAGATTTTCTTAATTCCACCTTCTTTTAGAAAAAAGTCTCTGACTGATTCGTGGATGAACTGCACAGTTGGGGCTTTAGATGCGGTGAATTCCGTGAGACCCTTCGATAGATCGAGCAAGTATCTTTTCGTTGTTTCCTCCGCCATGTTCACGTCAAATCCGGACGGGGGGCTCTCTTCCGTGTCTGATTGAATCGCGCAGTACAACTGCCTTGGACTCAGGGGCTGTCTCGTGAAAAGAACCCATTGGATACACAGAATAAGGCCAGGTTTGTTCTTCTCGTCTCGTAGCAAAATAGTATGGAACAGCTCGTGGAGTTCTTCAGGAATGTCTCGAACCCTCTGTTGAAGCGCGGAAACACGGCCCCCGTCATATTCTTTGTTGAGGATACCCACAACTAAAACAATCCACATGAAGACGCCAGATGCCTTTTCTTCAAGTTCCAGGCGGATCTGTTCAGCAGGCGCTTTATGTCCAATCTTCAGCTCGCTATGCAGATATGTTTTGATGTCCTCACGATGGCCGTCTTCTGTCTCCAGGACCAGGCTGAGCCCATTTTTGACCGTGATATGCGGATAGTGACGGCTCGAAAAGCACACATGAAATTCGACACCTGTGGATATGGCCAGCTCTCCCGTTTGCTCGAAGAATGACACCATGTCGCGAATTGACGGCTCATCACACTCGTCCAAAGCATCAACGAAGCACACTAGAGATCGGCCCTTGCCCTTCATGCGCTGGACAGCTTTCCTAAACAGCGTTTTGAGTGATTCAATACTCCACTGGTGGCGTTCCAGATTTTGACGGCCCACAAGTCCAAGAGAATCAAAAACGTCTAGAAGGCTTCGGAAACGTTTCAGAAGCTGCAACAAAATGGACCTATACATTCCTTCGGTAGATTTCTCCAAGTCGTGTCCTCGGGCATTGAAAAAGAAACTGATTATTACAGTCTTATTTCTCTCTCGGGCTTCGGACACACAAAACTTCATCAATGTCGACTTTCCTGCTCCAGGCTTTCCCTTGATCCACAGAAAGCCACGATGCTCAGCAAGTTTGTTAGAATCAAGCCAGTCGATGTATTTTTGTTCCTGCAGCAGCCAAGCACACGTTTTCGTGTGAGCCTCCTTGATTGTCTGCTGACGTATGTCAATCTGGCAGAAATATAACGAACTGACCAGCTGCTTTTTCTCGTCCTCGCTTAATATGGGTTCTTCCACTATGGAGTCTTTATCTATCGAATCTTCAGCTGTAGAAGATCGATGTACCATTATGTCTAGACCACGGTCAGTGAATTTAGCACAGTCAGAGTATTCCAATAATATATATTCATACTCTCTGTGTTATCAATTTCAGGTGCGTTTTGCACGGGGGCTTCCAGGCCCACGGCGACGCTCTTGATGTAGTGGGCAGCTTTATCGTATTCTGCATCTCGGTGGGAGAATTTGACGATTTCCGAGTGTGGCCGGTCAATGGGATGAGTATTGGAACTGTTTGCAAGTGGCAGGCAGCTGGTAGCGGATGGTATGTCTACTAGACAAACGGGAGGACCGGACATTGTGAACTTTCCCGCTCTCGTGCCGTCCTATTGTTACATTAGAAAGGGGCCGTTTGAACTCTATCTGTATATTACTTACCTCGACTGCAGTTGGAGATTCTTTAGTCTCATAAAAGCAAAACAATTTGAGATCCAACCGCTGGAGGAGGAGCGAAAATTTTTCCCTCTGCATAGCAAGAATGCGGGAATTGGGGCTGAGAGAATCGAGAAACTGCCTGTTCGGCTGATCCTGGACCATTGGAACGAGAGAACCCACATTGAGGCCATTATTCGGAACCCCAAAGAATAGTAGTCCACAAAAGGCGTTAATCAGATGAAGGTCAGGCTGGGCGATCTGAATCAAAGCCTCTTTGATCATTAGCCCTCCTAGGCTGTGACCGACAAGCAGCAGTGGCTTCCTGGCGTCAGACCGGATAAGCTCAGTTACGTAAGGTCGTAACCGGGCTGCATGATCGTGTAGGCTCGCAAAACTGGGGTTATTTTGTAGCGTAGTATCACACCCATAGATCATCACCCTAGCACCGGGCACGTCTCGAGGTAGGCTCTGGCATAGCCACATGTGTCCATCTTCTTTATTGGTGAAGGAGCCAAAGGGATGGCTTCCGAGACCGGAGAGTGCAAGCATGTCAATACTGTGTTCTTGTTGTGGGGGAGACCGAAGAACTGTGATCCCATCGAAGTTTTCATCGATTGTGATTTCTGGGCCTCTGGTCCTTTTGGCACCAGCACGTGTGTCTGTGGAAGGTATCTCGATTGAAAATTGCCCGCCACTTTTGAGCTTTGCCAGCTCTGTTGGAACACAGCGAAAGCGGACGGTTGCAACTTGGTGGTCTTGAAGATCTGAAGCCAGAGTGTAAATCTCGACACCATTAGATATTCCCCCTCCAGGACCGTATGTTGGTTTATCACTGGCGGTTTCTAGGAGGTATGGAGCCGTTTCAAGGTCCTGCAAAAAGTCCCTGTGGCTCTGTACAACTCCCAGCAGTTCTTGATGATTTTGCAGAAACTGCAAGAGGTGGGGGCAGCTTTGGAGAATCTGGAGGTCCGGGGGACTTATAAGGATGTTGATGAACGGTTGGTGGGTTTTGACCATTTCCAAGAGGTAAGGGTGTGTTTCGAGAATTTTAATATGATGGTGGGGCTGGAGGAGGATATTCAAAAGGTCCGAATGATCTTTGATGGCTTGGGGGAGGTACGGATGGGCATGGAGTGTTTTCAGGAGACTTGGGTGGGTTTGAAGGGTCTTTATGATATCAGGGTGGGTCAGAAGGTCTTTTAAGAGGTCTGGAAGGCCATAAAGAACTTCAAGTGTTTTCATATGGGATGGGAGAATTTGTAGGGCTTCATGGTCCTGGAGAGTTTCTGCGAGGGTTTTTTTATCGTAGTCGGCCGGGATGCCGCAGACTCTCCACGTGCGATACCGCGGATGCATTGTGAGGAAGCGTAGGCCAATCCCATAGATCTAGACAGTGTATGCTTGAAACACGATGCCAGTTAGACTTTTTGTCGAACCCAGCAATACATTTTGATAAAGGGCAATTGATCCCTACAGTTTCGTGTGGGTGCTTTCGTGGAAAGTATGCAGAGTTTGCGTGCCAGTCTTACCGGTAGGTCTACCGCGACAGCGGATGAGAAGCAAAAACAACGCAGCTCAGGGCCAGGTCGAAATGCGTGGAGAGGACTTCCAGGGCGAGTGTCGATGTCTTGGTTATGGGCGGCTAATGGGGGGGGGGGCTATTCTGCTTCCTCCTTTCTGTGAAATGAAGTGTATCTTAATCGCAGTGACAAGAGTTGCACGGAAATACCCAAATATTAGGTTGAGATCGTGTAGATTCGATATCCTCCCAACGATGAAAGACGGTATCTTTCTGATGGGAAAAAAATCCTAAGGAAGAAACGGAAGAAGCAGATGAAGGGTTCAAAAAAAGAGCGAAATCCGGGAGCACTCAGCCTCGCTAGTTAATTTTTTTACGTTGGGCATCCTTGGGCAGCACAGCCACCGATACCCCGAGGCACTGCGGAAGGGCACTGCGGCAGGGCACACATGTCGGTGTGGGCTTGCATGTATCCTATAAGAATTTCCTGCGTGAGTGAAGCCGCGAATTACGAAATGTGGTAAGCCGAGCATTGGCAAGGCATAATCATCGTTGCTCCCGCCAATACACTTGAATAGCCGAAAATGCCAGATACGACACAGTACCTGGTCCGAGAACACAGGTCGCACTGCAGATAAATCTGTATTTGCACAGCATAATCTTCCTTTGGCGTTTGCTGTTTACGACCTCTCAACGACTACTCGCACGCAATTGTACAACCTTAGAAGCCTTGTCCAGGCAATTAAGCAACTACATTTCTCGGACGGGGAGAAAGGATGAGAAAGCAAACAAGTACAAGGATACCACTGTATGTGAAAATACCATTCGATACCAGCCTGGGCTGTCCCGATATTTTCATATCTGACGCAATGGGCGGCCTTGAGGGGATACTTGTTCGCCTCAGATTGGACAGATAACGTTCAGCCGTGTCATTGGTTGGGGTTACCGTGGAGAGCCTAGATATTACTGCGGCGCTCAGGAGCGACTCGCGTTTCGTCCCGCGCTGTCTCCCTGGCTGCCATGAGCCGCCCATCGTCGCTGTCCATTTGTTCCTTTTCACCGAAACGCCACCTACAAGATCAGCGGTGAGATGGCCGAGTTGGTTATGGCGTAGGATTAAGGTTCCTATGGAGCAATCCGCGTGGGTTCAAGTCCCACTCTCATCATTACTTTTTGCATTTGATTCGAACTTTTTTGGCGGGGTGCTGGTTTGGCCCGATTTGGTTTCCGCGTTATTACGTACAGACTTCTCCGTAGAGATCCAACCGAACCAAAACCCGTGTACGGTCAGGAAATGCCATTAGTACCCAGACGTGCTCTCACGATTCTGCATCCATGACGTGCCCCACCACCATCACTGGGACCGGGAGCTGCTCGTATCTCTTGCATCTCAGTGTCCACAATATGGAGAGCCTTTGTTGTCGACACATTACGAGTATAGATCCACACTCAGTCCACTCCACGTGCATTCTTGAATTTAATGTGCTGCATAGTGGTGGGCTCAGACCATGATGCGCTTTACTCTTAACTCTAATCCACATTCGTGTATTTCCAGTCGTTTGGCCACACAACGCTAGAATCCCATCAATGGCGTCAGAATCTCTTGCCCAATCAATAAATTGCATACAACAGACAAAGAAACAGAGGAGGTTCCGCTTAATTTAGGTACTTCTGCATGCTGTAAAAGAACGAAGTTGTAAACTATCTCCACTATTTCTGACGTGACACTTCACCCCATCAGCAGCTGAGAGGGGGTGAGGCCGTCGCCGTCGGTTTGCAGACCGCCGATAGCCTGGGTGTCACCTGGAAAGAGCCGTAGTACTGCTCGCACCGACGTGTCAGGGCTCTGCCCTGTCTTGATCTAACTGCTTTGATCACTTCTGCTCTCCTCATATGTTTTCGTCCGTTCGGCGCCCTTTGTGCCAAAAGACGCCCCGCTGCACTGCGGCAGACTGGTGGGGAGCCACACGAGCTGCGAATCGTCGTTCCTAAGAGGGAGATGCTTGACTGGACCCAAGATGGCCCTGGGAACTCGTAACAGGTCAGTTTCTATTCCGCTGTATTGTCAGAAGTGTACCTTGCATGATTGTTGTCTCGAACTTAGTGGAGATCACTAACTGTAATAATATCCTATTGCTCTTTTCAACAAAAACATTCAGATTCCTTGTCGATTGGTGAATAACATAAATAAGGAATATAATATTAAGAGGATGTATTATAATAATGTACATTTCTGAGAGCCTACCTCCCGAGAAACAAAACCGACGCATCTTCCTTTGAAACCGTGTAGGAATGTAAGGATGGAGCGTGGTTTACAGGAAAATTTGATTTTGACAGAGATCTTGACTGACTGCAAACAGGGCCGCCGCCTGGCTCTTATCGTAGATATCGTCCGACTTGTGGCTCTCCTTGCGGCTCTTCTTGTCACTCTCCTTGCTTACATTCTCCTTTCCGTCATACTTGTACGGTTTCACGTCCTCGTCCAGATCAGGGGTCTTTGGCCATGGCCACAATCCCTTCAAGGGCATTTCATCGTAGATTGTATTGATTCTCAACTCGGGAGAAGAGGAAACATAGTTGTACACCCGCAAGCCGTCGGGTTTTGTTGCACAACAGGAGTCCAGGTTGTCCATGTTCAGGTCTGAGATGCGGAAGCGAGAAAGGACGTCCATCCGGCCGCTTTTCGCAGACACAATGAGAAACCCGGTCCACCGAAGACGAGCAGAGTCTTCGAGTAGGTATCGACGGACGTCTCGCTTGTCTTCCACGTGCCGCGAAGAGGCGCTCCAGCTACACGAAGGCATGTAGTAGCTGTATTTTTTTGGCAACGTCATCTTTGGTGCAGTATAAACCTTCACGCATCAGACGCGAAATACTGGGGGTGAAGACCCAAAAACATGCCTCCCATGAGGAATCCCCGGTAGAATCGCCAGCATCTGGTTTAGAAGAATAATGGAATGAGACTAGGGAACATCCGATATCCGTTCTTGTGTATGTCGGACAAGTGTCCGGTTTCAGTTTGATACAGTTTTGGAGCTCACGAAGGCTGGGCGGCACGATTGAATGCTTGTTTCCCATGTTGTCGCTTGTTTCTTCTGGTAAGCAGCTCTTTCTATGCGTTTGTGGGGGGTTCTCGTGGAGTAGAAGGGCCCTCTTAACACCAGTTCCACGGATATGTAAGTTTCTAGGTTTTTGTCGACTTGATCGTTACTGTGGTGGTTTTGATGCTGCCTGTTAGAGTTCGGCACAAAATGGTAGAAAAGGCAGACTAACAAAAAGGAGGATTTGTGCCGACGTGGAATTGAGAAAGTGTTCATAGATCCTAGTCATCAAAAATTGGTACTTGATCACATGGATGTAGGAAAAAGTAAGCCATTCGAGATTCGCGCCCGTTTACCACTCAGTTTCTGGAACAGTGCTGGAGACTGTTTGTTTGCGGTTGGACTTCTTTTAAGAGGAGAAGACAAGTTGGCCAACTGTGGTATCATTTCACAATTCGTGGAAGGAGCTCAGGACTGTAGTTTTGGATGGGAAAGGCTTAGAAAGAAGGGAAATGGCACATTGGGAATGGGCGGCATCAGCGTCAAGAGAAGAAGGCGCGTCCCACTACACCTGCAGATTCCAGATTTGGCACCAGCGTTATTGAGGAGGCTGATGGTCAATCTTTGCATTACTTCAGAGGGAATAGAAGTATATGCTGAGTCTTTGTGAGAGTATGCAATTCTACCTGTATGTTCTGGAAGCGAGCTTCCCTTGGCTGGCTCGTTGCCGCCATGTTCTCCTACAGGAAGACCGCACAGTAGACAGGATAACGAGGAGCACTGGGCGGGATTCCCTTGCTTTACTTTGTCGGTCTTGCTTTTTTTGTGTCCTCTATCTGACTCCAGCTGTCACGTCATGGACGCGGTTCTCGCAGGGACTCTTTGAGCGCTTTGATGTCGCGGTCGGTGGTTTTGCAGCAGCCTCCGACGAGGATCTCCCGCCACTTTCCTCGGCCGGCGGCAGACTGCACGATCTGGCCGAGCTGTGCCTCCCAGGGGATCTGTACGAAGAGAATGTCAGAAAGAGGGGTCGTTCGCGCGAGCAGGAGCGCAGGCCGAACGCACCTTTGGGGCAGACGCGCCCGGAGGCATCTCCCACTGCTGCGTGGTCGTGTTGTAGACCTCGCCGTTGGTGCCGTCGGGGTAGAGCACGAGGGCGGGCCAGGCGGACAGGCGGCCAGCGGCCACGAGGTTCTCGACGGCGGCCTCGTAGCGCTCGACGAGCCGGGGCAGACGGCCGATCTTGGTGCAGTTGATGCCGATGCCCCAGGGGGTGTGCGTCGCGGTCGAGGAGGGAGAGGACGAGAGCATGGCCTCGACGGCCTGCTCGACGGTGGAGCCGTCTGGGAGGGTGGCAGGCGATTCATGGGAGGCGTCGCCGGGGAAGACGCAAGCGATCCAGTAGGGCAGGTCGGCCAGCGGAGAGGGGATGGTGTCGGTGGTGTTGCCGTCGCTGCTGCCGTCGTACAGCTGGCGCACGGCGACGATCTCGTCCAGACGCGGCACGGTCTCAAAGGCGAGATAGCGGACGCGCTCGGCCAGACGCGGCACGCCGACGTCAAAGAGGCGCAGACGGTCGGCGTGCCAGCGGCGGAGGGCAGCCGTGCCGCGGCCGCCGTCGTCGTAGTCGCCCGAGTACTCGGTGCTGGGGATCATGCAGGCGCCATAGGGGCCGAGAGAGAGGGCAATGGAGGGAGCAGATTTGCCAGCCGCCCCAGCCGCTCCAGCCGCCTCGGCCACGGCGACGGCCCGCTCCAAGAACTGGTGGACATCGACAGGCGCAACGATGCCGTCTGGGTGTTGAGGCACGCGCGTGAGAGCCAGGCCGGCCGGCGACACCTGGTACGTGGCCGTCTCGAGGACGTCGGCGCCGGCGCGGCAAAAGTCGACCTGGCAGCGCTGCAGCAGAGTCTCGGCCTCGCTCTGGGGCCCGTCGGCCAGCAGGTGGGACGACCACAGCGGCGTGGCGGCGGACGAGAACTGGACGCCGTAGCGGTCCTGCAGCGAGGTGCCCAGGCCGCCGTCGAGGATCCGAATGGGGCAAGTTGCCATTTGGAGAGAGGGAGGGCAGAAGAGAGGAGTAACGTTCTGCCGGTCGCAGATACGGCGACTCTGATTGGTCGAGGCGGATGACGGCGGGCGTTGGGGCCAAGTCGGATTGCCTGCATCAGTGTTAGTCTGGCGCGCCCCAGATTCCCATCCCAGACGAGGTCCACCGATCTCGGGGGGGTCAGCCGTGGGGAGAGGACGGAGAGCGAGGCGGTCTCGTGGGACATGTCGTGTCTTTCTGGTAGTTGCAGACTTGGGGATTCTTGCACCCTCGGACTCTCTTGCGGATTCTCCCAAAGTCGAAGCTTTGCATCCTCGACCACGAGCCTCGATCCCTACCCTCGACCGTCGATCCCTACCCCTCGACCTCGTCCCTCGATCCCGATATCCGACAGCCGTTTCTCCTCCCTCGCCTGCCAGCCATGATTGCCGGCATTGCCCACGTCAACGTTGTCGTGCCGCCCGGCACGCTCGACCAGGCCCACGCCTTTTACGGCGACACGCTCGGCTTCGTCTCCTCGCCCGTGCCCGTCCTGCAGCGCGGCTCCCTCGCCTGGTTCAACATTGCCGACTCGGGCCAGCAGGTCCACGTCGCCTTTGGCAAGCCCGGCGACTTTGGCGACGACGCCGTCTGCTCCAGCCGCCACCCCTGCTTCCGGCTGGCCGGCGGCCGGCCCGCCCTCGAGGCCCTGCAGCAGCGCATCTGGCAGCACTTTTCGTCTGGCCGCGCGGGGGCGCCGCGCGCGTGCGACGAGCCGGGCTCGGCTGCCTCGGGTGCGTGTCTCGTCTCTCGCAATCGCTTGCTTCACTCTAGCATCTTCACTCTCCCTCTGACTAACCTTGCAGGCGCCCAAGGGGTCGAGTACCCGACCCGGTTCTTTGC
Organism: Grosmannia serpens; assembly: GCA_029299595.1. NCBI lineage: Eukaryota > Fungi > Ascomycota > Sordariomycetes > Ophiostomatales > Ophiostomataceae > Grosmannia > Grosmannia serpens. The sequence continues at coordinate 211,389 of JANSMH010000004.1, read as the reverse complement.
GCGGGACTATGCGGGCAACCGGCTCGAGTTCAGCTTGTAGCACGGACCGCGGCCGTGGTCGGATGCACTTGTTTCTGGGTTTCTCTTGTACTTGGTTTCTGTATGACGCAAAGCGAAAAAGAAGCACATTCTGCTGGACCGTGTGCGTAGCGCAAAATACAATTCGCACCGTATATGCACTGTACGTATCTGCTATCGATCCCGAGCTTCCCAAAAGCTTCCTTTTCTCTCGATGACGTCCGTTGCCGTCCCGCCACGTCTGCCTGCAACACCACCACCTGCGCCCCGGCATGCGTCTCCGCCTCATCCAGATCCAGGCTGTCCCGTCTCTCGGCGTCTACCCCTCGTACCGCACCGCCGCCGCCGTCCAGGAGCTCGTCCGCCGCCAGTTTCTCGATGCCAAGCTGACGTCAGGGCCGGCGGCGCAGCCGCCACCGCCTCCCACCGTCATCTCCTTTACGCCGAGCCCGACCTTTACGCTGGGCCGCCGCCAGAATGAGGCGGACGTCAGCGCCGCCGACATGGCGCGGCTGCGCGCGCCGCTCACCGTGGTGACGCGTGACGAGGACGCCGAGAAGGACATTGCCGAGAGCCACGACCACGACCACGACCACGACCACGAGCACAAGCACGAGCACAAGCACGAGCCCACCCGCAGACGCAGCCGACACACCCACGACGCCTACACCTTTAGCCCCGCCGTCCACAGCTCCCCCCGCGGCGGCCTGACGACGTACCACGGGCCCGGCCAGGCCGTGCTGTGGCCCGTCTTCGACCTCAAGTCGCCGCTGCACAACCGCTTTACCGTCCGCTGCTACAGCCGCCTGCTCGAGGACACCACCGCCGACGTGCTGCGGCGCCGCTTCGGCGTCGACGCCCGCACCACGGCCGATCCCGGGCTCTGGGTGGGGGACGCCGACGCCGACGCCGACATGCGCAAGATTGCCGCCCTTGGCGTCCATCTGCGCCGCAACATCAGCGCCCTCGGCGTGGCCGTCAACCTGGACACGCCGGTGATGCGGGGCCACGACGGTCCCGCCGACCAGCCCGACCAGCCCGACCAGCCCGACCAGCTCGCCCAGCCGTCCAACCCCTGGCTCCGCTTCGTGCCCTGCGGCCTCGACGGCAAGGGCGTCACCTGCGTCGCCGAGGAGGGCCGTCGCCGCTTCGGCCACGTCCCCGCCGCCTGGGACCTCCAGCCGGGCCCCTTTGCCGCCAAGTGGGCTGCCGCCCTGGCTGCCAGGCTGGGCCTCGAGGCCGACGTCGAGGTCGCCGGCGACGCGGCCGTGCAGCAGCTCCTGGAGCAGGCGGGCGAATACGTGTTGCCGCGGGAGGACGAGGACAGCTAGATGAGCCGACATACAGGGATACCGGCGACAGTTGGACAGAACAATGGAGAGTCAGGTTTGGCTGGCACCACAGAGGGCAGTCGTGAAAGAGGGGCGATGGAACGGACTTGGAATAAAAGTAGGCAACATAACATGAAAAGAAAATAATGAACAAAATGGCCAATGAAAAGTACAACAATAAGCACATTGCCTGCCTGCCTCGTGTCTTCAAACGCCTGTCCTCTCCAAAAGAAATATCTTCCGTCATGGCTCCTCAGGAATAACAAATCCTTCCAAATTAGGCCCCGAGTCTTCATTGTAATCATCAGAATTGACTTGGCTCCAGATTGTGGTTGTCTGCTGAAAGCCTGGTTCAGCTAGAAACCCCCAAAAACTGTCGCCGTCATTAAAGCTGACGCTGTTTCCCAACGAACTCCCCATAGGTAGATCGCTGTAAGGCAACGCGTGCAGCATTTCGTCTGTTCTGCTAGCATCTGGTAGTTCCCAGTGCTGCAGCTCGCCCAAGGGAGCTTCAGTCTGTCCCATATCCATCTCTGTGTCATCAACATCCTCTGTTCCCGTGTTACCATGATCGTCCGTGCTTTCCAGAGACCCAACATCGTCGACACCATCACTGCTGCTACATGAACTGTCATCTGTAGAATAACCGTATTCCGAATAGTTTTCACAAGTGTCGCACAATCTATCACACTCCAAAAGATCTTCTTTTTCAAAGAGGCGCACGTCATCATCCGTCCATGCTCGATGGTCTCGCAGAAGCCGTGCCACTGCATGATGGCATTGCCTCGTTGCAAACTTGACGGCCCGAAGATACTGGCGTTGCCCTTTTCCCTCTGTCAATGTCCCAAATTCCAGCAGAAGAGAAACCATGTCCAGCCGGCCATTCTCAGCAGCGCCCTCGAGGGCTGTTCTTCCGTCGTGACCGATTCTGGGAGAATTGCAGTCTGCTTTGTTATCCAAGAGGAGTTTTGCAATTTGATGAAAGCCCATTATTGCCGCCATTTGCAAAGGTGTTGTCTGAGCGCCACGAAAGTTTATGTCGGCGCCATTGGAGATTAGTTGCTCGACTAAATGAGCGCTTCCGTGTTTAACAGCCGCCAGAAACACCGTAGGATAATCAAACAGTTGTTCTAGAACAGCCTTGCTTTTCGCAAACTTGAACACTCCAGGATGATCGGCGTCTGCACCATTATCCAGTAGCAGCCTCGCAATTTCGATATTTTCGTTTTGTACGGCCATTTCCAAGGCCGCCACGACCCTAGCTGAGTCTCGGTCAAATATTACCGCATTCACATCGACGTTGCTAAGAAGTATCTGCCGAACCAGCTGTGTGTCTCCGTTTTGAACGGCTGCTAGTAATGCGAACGGGTTCTTTTCAGCTGTATGACAACTCAAAAGGTCTAGCATAGCCGTGTCTCTCGCAGATTCGATAACACTAGAATGCCAGACATTTGCACCTTTCTCCAGTAGCAACCTCGCAATTTCGATATTCCCACTCCGTACGGCGCTGCCAAGGGCCGTTTCACGCTCGGGCCAACCTTTATAATATGCCGTGTTCACACCGACATTGCTGAGAAGTATCTTCTGAACCAATTCTCTGTTCTGCTTCTCGGCTGCAAGGTAAAGAGCGTATTCCAAGCAGTCACGATAGCTCGATTGTAGTGAGATGTTGCAAATCAGATAGTGAATTAGAACATCGCGTACTGATGTATCTCTTCCGTCATGGAACACAACGTCGACGTCTTCTCTGCCGGGCAGAAAACCGTTGTCTAGTAGAGTTCTCACCATCTTGCTGCTTCCATTCCTCACAACATAATTCAAGGTTCTCCGGTTTCCAGTATTGTCGGAATCTAAAACTTCTTTAAAACTCCAACAACTCCAAGAAGTAGCATATTCCAGATTGAAACAGTTACTTGCCACACCAGATCCAACTTTGGAAGAAAGCAGCAAGGCGAGTATTTTTTCGTCCTCAGAACAGGCTGCAACGGCCAAGGCTGTGCCTTCATGCAGGCTGTGCATATCTAAAACATCTGGACGGCGTCTTAGCAGAGAAAGAACTAAAGAACGGTCCGAGTCCTTCTTGGCCAAAGAACGCACGGCGACCATCAAAAGTGATGCATCATAACCGTCTGGATCCATAAGCTTCTGATAGGGAAACGTTGGCGATCCGTAAAGAAAAGCCGCAGCCGCGGGTGTCCAGATTTGCGAGGAGTTTTTGTCAAAAGAGGTACAGCGTTTTAGATCCTCCTCCATCCCAAGATTGAGGGCAGAATAAACACATTGGCCATCTACCGTGGCACCTGCATTAATCAACAATCTTGCGAGTGGAATATTCTTCATATCCAAAGCCATGTGAAGTGGTGTCATTCGCTTGCTGCTTCCAAATGTAACCACGGCATTCAGTTCCTCTTTCGCTTCGGCTTCTAGGCTCAACAGCCCCTCCACAACGTGAGATAGTCCGAGACGAACGGCCAGATGAAATGCGGAAACCCCATCTCGCACCGTACTTTTCAATCTTGCCCCGTGATCCAACATTTGTGTAACAATGTTCCACGTTCTCTTATCAATGGCAATAAAATCGTCGTCGGAGACCATGTCGAAGTACTCATAGTCAGACAAAGCAGCATCAAACTTATTTGAGACAGCCAAAATCAGGCCGTCGCTTGTGACGTCAGTTGGAACTCCACCTGTAAATCCATCTTTCGAAATGAGAAAGGTCGCAAAAATGATATCGAGCCTCTCATCTGAAGTAACACTGTCCAGAGCATAACATTGTACGTCTGAGCCGGTTAAATCGGTATCGGCTACTAAAAGTTCAAGATACTCGGTCCAAGTTTCTGTGTACCTCGATGATAAAAACCTTAATGATCTAGTACGTTCAAAAAGACTGTTGTTATATGTGAGCATCTGGACTGGCGACTCACGCCATCCACAAGCAATAATGTCGTTTGCTGTTTTAGGGATTGTTGCCCCATTTTTGAACAGGCACTCAGCCACGTCATCACAGTCAAGTAGAAGGGCTGCTTGGATAGGAAGAAGATCAGAGCGACCGTCTTTTTCGTATTCTGGGAAATAGATGCGTTTGCATGGGTCGGCGCCTGTGCGAAGGAGGAGTTCCACGGCCTCCACATTTTCTAGCTGAATGGCGGCAGGGAAAAGAGCATCAAGGAGGGCTTCAGATGAACGGTCGTTAGACCTTCGTAGACCCGCTAGCAGAGTCTCGGCGTGGGATAATTCTCGAAGCAAGGCCGCAATGATTTCATTTTCATTGTCGTCATAGGACCGAATGTGGTGGTTTGTGATGGCATAAAACAGTACTTCTAGCAACACCTGGCGTCTCTGATTTCCACCTTCACAAAGTGTCGCCGCTTTGATTTGGGTATCCGTAGTGGACTCTGGTAAGAGAAGCCGCAGGCCAGAGTAAACTTGTGGAAGAAAGGACGCCGGTGTCATTTTAGTGACAGTTCCAAGGGAATCAACCCGCTGGTGAGGGATGATAAAGGTGTTTATGATATTCGAAGAAATTTCCTGAGTGAAACGCAAAGTCTGATAACTCTGGATGAAGGCTAAATTCTCTGGTTAGTTTGATAGCGTAGTTCAAACAATGACTGAATTACCCGGCTTACGATTTAGGATTTTTTGTTGGAAATCGAACCATGGAAGGCCCCGAGGCCAGCTCGTTTGAGGGACAGGGGAAGGCGTACGGATCCATAGTCTCCTAGAGTTATTTGGGGTTCGAGGTTTGGAAGCTGAAGGCGGAGAAGCACCTGTTCCATTCTGGTTAGTGTTATAATGGAATAAAGGCAAGAGGCTACTTACACATGCGGAAGCGTTCTTTGCTAGTCAAGGTAAGTCGGAGGTCCTTGTTCCGGTTAATCTCTTTCTGGATCTTTTCCTTCGACAGGGTAATACCACTGTCGATGATATCCGTCTGCTTGGATTCTTTGTCCCTCTGTTCTTTTATGCCGAGAATATGACGCCACTCCTTCTTCGTCTTATTCTTTTTAAGCCCCCATCTTGCAAATTGGGTTTCGTACTGCCATTTCCTGCGCGAAAATCAGCACGTCAATGCAAAAAAACAACGAGATCTTAAACTGGACACTACAACTTACGATGCCACAAAGCCATGCTTATTCATATGCGTCATTACAGCCTTGAGAGTCAAGCGCTGTTCAATGTACAACTCGCGGATCTTGTCTTCGTGCATATCCCATTCACTGTCTGCGATTTTGTGCGCTCGGCTCGCCATTGTAGTTGAAGTGGATGGAAGTGATGAAAACGTGTAAGTTCAGGAAAAAAGCGACGGGCGTAAAATTCTTGGATAATTGAAAAATTGCGTGGTAGAAAGGAAAATGAAAAGAGAAGCTTTTTGGGAGACGTGGCCCAGATAAATACTGTTGCTTTGCGCCTGATTGCTGCCTCTTTGATATGCCTCCAGGTTCGCACATATTTGCGAACCTGCCAGAACAGCTGTATCTATGGGTCCACACTTTTTCTGACTACCATTTGCTGGACATTTGTGGAGAATTTATTCCGAGGTTTGCTTCTTATTGGTACAGCCAGAATCTGGTTTAAAGAGCAATCCAAACTCAAGCTTGACGACCAGAACGTGCCGTAGGAAGACAACTGTTCTGCAAAGATAGCCGGAAGTCTTCTTTTCAAAGCCTAGGCAATTTTAAATGGATATGATTTGTCCTGCCAAAATCTGGTTTCTTTTCAGGGCGTATGATTGCACAAGCAGTGCTGACACCTCCATTTTGAGGGATGTACCCTCCCTTTCTGTCGTGCTTTGGATTCTATAAGTACGGCTCTATGCCACCCAGTCTGATTCTCTTTTTTCCTCTTATTCTAAACATTTCAATCTAACAACAACCTTCTCTTGACTGAATTCACAAGAACCTTGCTGATAAGAGATCCTTCTTGAATAATGGAGGGACAGGACGTCCGTACTCTCCATTGCAAACTTCGAGTCTTCTTTCTAACCTATTTTACAGGGAAACGCGGTGAACGGGGGCTCGCCCATGGCCCAGGGGTGGGTGGAAGTCTGCCGACCACGACAGGACACTACGTCCAACAACACTGGCACTGGTGGAGGTGCTCTGTCTATCTGGCTCCAGCAGAACATGGCTGATGGCCCATTCCATGCTCTGTCCGCTATCAGAGCCTCCGAAAATAACCCATCTGTCAACCACGGTCAGGTCAAGACGGAGGCCGACGATACCACCGTTGCTCTTTGCGGAAGCTCGATGGACAAGACAGAGGGAAATGGCGCTTGAGGTAGTTCTGCTTCCTTATGTACAAGGCTTGACTCGGCTTGGTGCAAGCTCTGGTGGTGGACTTTTTGTGTGTTGATTTCATACGATGCTTCTCCTATTATGTGTATGCTGTTTTTCTATCATGCCTAACGAACCTCTTTCCTGGCATGCAATCAACAATCAGCATTGCTGCATAACACAAGTTTCGTACGAGAAATTATTTGTCTACTTCTATGTTTATATTTTCAATACACCTTTCTTCACATACTTTTCTTGCAACTTCTGGACACCTGTTGATGCAGGACGAAACTACTTCACACACATTTCTTTTCCTACTATCTGATCCCTACGAGTGCATCAAGTGCGACATAGCAATGATGGGCCTCTCTATGACAACATACCCCTCTTCTGAAAGAGATAGAAAACCCAATTTTATCCCAATTTTGGTTCATTTCTGTTTCTCCTTTTCATCCCGTATGTTGTCTTTCCCCCTCTTCGGCCTCGATGCCATGTTTGCCCCCCCTGATCAATCAGCGGCAATGCCATCGTGCTACCACTCGACCATCAAACACCTTACACCTAAATATACCGCATACATTTCATTTTCCACTTCATCCTCCCAATTGCAATCCGTCTACATTTTCTGCGTGGCCAGCCCAAGTCGGTCAGCCAAATGTGAAGCAAGGCCTAATCCGTGTAAGTCGTTCATCACGTGATACTTACTGTGGGTTTTGTGTGGCAACGGGAAAGCTACGATGCAAGCGAAGCCACACAGCGAAGCCACGAAAGCCTCGCTTGCCAGGTAGCATCTGGACTGTGGCGCAGGCGAGAAGATAAGGCCATTCTCTGAGGTTGCGTTCGGGCTGGCTGCTTCTTCAGGCGGCTTGGGTCCATTGATTCATTTTCAGGGTCGTCTCAAATCACGCTAAAATCCTACTTTGTAGTTAAGGGGCTCGGCCTAGGCAGCAAAGTCCACTAGAACCCGCTATAACGCAAGAATAAGCTTAGAATTTGGTAGTGGGCCCGCAAGAGCAGGCACCACATTTCGTTGCCATTCTTAAGATTTGCGCCAAGAAGCCCCGTCAACGTTGGACGTGACCGAGGGTTGCTGCATTGATTGTTCGCCCCTCCGGCCGAGTATTTCTTCTCTCTCGCTCCCGTATTTTCCAGTCTTTTTCAGTCTCTCGTTTTACCCGTTCCCTCGCTTATCCTAATCTGCGGCTTCCAGTCGCGTCCACTCGCTTTTGTGCCTGTCTGCTTTCTCCTCGCTTGTTGTTCTGCTGATCTCCCGGGCATCTAGCTCTTTGCGACTGTTTGTGTTTCACCCTCTTCATTCACCTAATTTTACTATCTACTGGAACCATGGCCCTCTTGTTGCGTTTGAAGGGCCCGGCCCCCGATGACGTCGGCCCACGATCGCCTTCCCCAGCTGTAACCAGTTCGCAGCCCGACCACAACAGCAGCAGCGGCAGCGGCTACACTGGTGCAGAGGTTGACACTGGCACCGACGCACCAGCACGACCAGAACCCATCGCCAACGTACCCTCTGCTGCTGAACAACACCCATCCCCACTTCCCTATGGGCCAGCAGGAGCAGCCGCAGTCGGCGATGAAGGCACGGAGACATTTATGCAGAAGATGGCCGCGGCCGGCGAGCACTGGATGTGGAAGATGTCTCTGCGCGTGCTGGTGCTCCTTGTTGACATTATTGCCATTGGCTGCATCGGTGCCGTCATGACCGAACACAGCTGGTCGAGACTAATATCCGATTACGAATACGGCTACTATGACGAAAGCCCCGTAGTGCCGTATGCTCTCATTCCTGTACGAATCCACAAGCCCCTTGCTCTTTGTTTCCCCATTTCTCTGTCGATGGACTAACCCCCCCAGCTCGGATCTCCTTCGTCTGGTGCGCCATTGTCATTCTGGTCCTGTCTCTGAGGCGGCCACCACGTGCAGTCAATCCTGGCGTCGCCGTTGGCATCGACCTGGTGCTTTGGCTGCTGTTTCTCCCCTCGGTTCTTCTCATGGCTTACAGCGCATCCGAAGTGGCGAGCTTTGGCGACAACAACGTCCTGGAAGACCCCATCAGTTACCACAGCGCCTACGACGGATACTACACCATGGCCCCCAACGGCACCTAGGTTTACACCATTACGTATACACGCAGCCGCTACGCCTACGACAAACGGGCGGTGCCGGTCGCGGCCACGGTCACGGCTTCGACGACTGTCAATACAGTAGTCATCAAGATGACGGCGACGGCGACGGTGACGGCGACATGGACCGGCTTCTCAAAGACTTCCTCGACTGCCACGCCGACAGCCGTCATCCGCGACTACACGCCCGAGTACACCAGCTGCGCCGAGCAGGACGCCGCCGCCAACACACTCTGGCACCTTCGCGAGCACCGCCTCGGCCGCGAGCTGGCCGCCTTCGTGCTGCAGGGCATCGCGCTTCTGCTGCACTTTATCCTGTTCGTGTGGGCCTGCGTCGACACATCTCGACGCAACCGGAAGCGGCGCGCCGATGTCGTCACCCTGGACATGCTGGAGAGCATGCGCAGCCGCGGCTACATTGTGGTCAAGGCGGACCCGGCGGGCCAGTTTATGGGCGGTTACCCTGGCGCGTCCCTGTCGGCTGCTGGCGTAGACCAATCGTCGTCTGGCAAGGGCAACGAAGCTGTTTCGATGGCAAGATTCGCATGATGGGTGATTAGTCGACATGGGAAACGGGGGGTTTGTCTGTTCAAGCGATAATCTAGCATGCATGGTAACGTCCCTTGTTGGTGCTTTCAAAAGCCTCTGATTGTCCCTGCTTGTTGCAGGTAACATTTCTCAGGACTTGACTGTCAAGTCACTTAAAGCATAATAGCGTAGCATAAGCGGTTGGGATTTATACTGGCCATCGTTCTGCTGTAAACACGTTGTGCTTTAGAAATGATCTTGAAGTTTTGATTTTCATGCGGATTGAAACCCTTCCAGCTATTCATTATCCTTTTTGGCACCCCGGTCTCTTTGAAAGCCATTTGGCTTCGTCTTTCTTTCCCCAAGAAATAGTTATATTCTATTAACGTGTACAAATTTTGAGGATCATGTGGAAGTTTACCTGGAGCTACGTTCCAACGATGTTTCTCAGCCAGAATAGCAGACTGGATTCCGGGCCGCCATTGAGAATGTGGCTACTCCTTCAATCACACTCCATATGGTTACTCAGTGTCTCAGCTTTTCAGTTGGCATGGTTAGTCCCCTCGGGTGTGTGTGAGTGTTGCCAACAGAGTATGATAGGGTGAAGTGGTGCATGCAACTGGCGGACCGTTTAGAGATCGACTACGGGGCTACCGCTACCCGATTCTCATGTCTTGGAGTCTTTGATGAGCCGTCTCTGCTACGGCATCCAGCATAATTGCATTGGATGCTTCCTGGTATACCCCAGGCGTTACGGCAAGTACTTGAAAGAGGAGTAGCTCATAGTCTTCATTGTGCAGCTGCGCTCTTTATTAAGCAGCCAAGTTGAAGAACCGTCTGTCTGTTGTACATCAGCATTACACGGCCAGAAAAATGATTGGGCTGGGCGTCCGTCCGAGCTTTAAGGCTCTGTAGGGAAAGATCAGAGGAGGAAAGATTACAAAGGAGGGACCAGTGGAAAGATTGCAAAGAAAGAGCACGTGGGAAATAGCACAGTAGGACAATAAAAAGCAGAGACTTCTTCCGTGCCGATCGAAAAGGCCTCACGATCGCACCTTCCCAATATTGTGCACGCTAAAAATCAAACGAGGAAGAAACGAGTCTCCTTGGAAGCGAGAATGAAGACATCAATAGATCTTCGCATCTCGTCGTATTTATGCAAACTTTAAACCTCGACCACGACCGAACTCTTGGGAGTTGACCTACGTTTCCCCCCTTTTCTCACGCTCTGTTTGTATTCTGCTCTCGCCTTTCCCTTCGCTCTGCTCTCGCAGCGTCGTCTCTCCTCGCTGCTTCTTTTCTCCACCAACTGTTCGCGGACAACGTCCGAAAGACTCGACCACGACAGCCAATTGATGCCAGGAGAGCGTCTTCCGGCCTTGTGGCCGATTATCTCACTTGTCTCCCACCTCGTATCACATGCTCCCTCCTGGCGGCTGCCGTCACCCCGGCGTGCCTTATCTGAGCCGATCGTCCAGCCTGCCCAGCGTGCCCGGCTTGTCCTCTTATCCCTACCATCACCATCACCGTTACCATTGCAGCCGCCACCACCTTATCACCAGCTACACCTCGCCGACATCCAGATTCGCCAGCGGCACGTATCCGCCGTCCTCCCGGGCCGCCCAGCGCCGGCCGCGCACGGCCTGGTAGACGTCCTCGAGCCCGCCGCGCGCCCAGACGGCCGCGTTGCGCGCCCGCCAGCGCCAGCCCAGGCTCGTCCTCGGCACGCCGCGCTCGTCGTACAGCCTCACGTCCATGTAGGCCGGCCGCGTCCAGAACTTGAGCAGCAGGCTGCTGACCACGACGCTCACGCTCGACGCCGCCATGGCGGCGCCGGCCGCCATCGGGTGCAGGTGCAGGCCCAGCGGCAGGAACAGGCCCATGGCAAACGGCAGCCCGACCACGTTGTAGGCACAGGCCCACGCCAGGTTCAGCTTGATGCGCCCAAAGATGGAGCGCGCCAGGTCCAGCGACGCCGGGATGTCCATCAGGTTGTCGGGCCGCATCAGCACCACGTCGGCCGCCTCCATGGCCACGTCCGTGCCCGAGGCCATGGCGATGCCGATGTCGGCCGTCGCCAGCGCCGGCGAGTCGTTGATCCCGTCGCCCACCATCGCCACCACCTCGCCGCCCGCCTGCAGCTCGGCCACGATCGCCTGCTTCTGGTCCGGCGACATGCCCGCAAACACGTCCGCCTCCGCGATGCCCACCGCCGCCGCCACCGCCACCGCCGTCGACCGCTGGTCGCCCGTCACCACCGCCGTCCGGATCCCCATGTGGTGCAGCACCGAGACCGCCGCTGCCGCGCCCTCCTTGATCGTGTCCGCCAGACACAGGTGGCCCGCAAACTGCCCCGCGATCGCCACGAAGATGTTGGTCGTGCCCGCCGACCGCGCCGCCGACCGCCCCGCCGACCGCTTGAACGCTGCCGCCGCCCGCGAGTTGCTCGCCTCCGACGCCGAGATCGCCGTCGCCGGCACGTCCACGCCTCGCTCCCGCAGGAACCGCGCGTTGCCGATCAGCACCTCGTACCGCCGCCGCTCGCCCGCCGCCGGCTCCACCGTCGCCCCGACGCCCCGGCCCACCGCCGCGTCGAACCGGCCCACGCTGCCCTCGATCGTCCCCTCCGCGTCCAGGCCCAGCTCCGTCTTCGCCGCGCCCAGCACCGCCCGCCCGATCGGGTGCTCGCTGCCCATCTCCGCCAGCCCCACCACCGTCCACCACAGCCGCCGCCGCGCCTCGCCCGTCTGCCACCCCGCCGCCAGCGTCGCGCCCGCCACGCTCATCCGGCCGTACGTGATCGTGCCCGTCTTGTCCAGGATCACCCGCGTCACCTTGGTCGCCGTCTCCAGCGCCGCCCCGCCCTTGACCAGCATCCCGTTCTCCGCTCCCACCCCCGTGCCCACCATCACCGCCGTCGGCGTCGCCAGCCCCAGCGCGCACGGGCACGCAAACACGATCACCGAGATGCACAGCTTCACGCACACAAAGATCTTGCCGCCGCTCGCGTTCGCCAGGAAGATCTTGGGCGGGTGCGGCAGCACGTGGCTGAGCACCATCCACACCACAAACGTCAGCAGCCCCAGCGTCAGGATCGTCGGCACAAAGTAGCCCGCCAGCGTGTCCGCCAGCCGCTGGATCGGCGCCCGCGTCGTCTGCGCGTCCTGCACCAGCTTGACGATCTGGCTGAGCTGCGTGTCGCGGCCCGCCCGCGTCACCCGGAAGTCCACCCGCCCGTGTCCGTTCACCGTCCCGCCGATCAGGAAGCCGCCCGCCGTCTTCTGCACCGGCATCGCCTCGCCCGTCACCATGCTCTCGTCCACGTACGTCTCGCCGCGCACCAGCACCCCGTCCGCCGGGATCTTGTCGCCCGGCCGCAGCACCACCACGTCGCCCACCTCGATCAGCTCCGTCGGGATCGTCCTCTCCTCCGCCGCGCTGCCCTCCACCATCGCCGTCTTCGCCTCGCCGCCGCTGCCCGCCGCCGTCTCCCAGCCCTCCGCCGCCTTCTCCGCCGCGATCGGGTCCGCGTAGATCGTCGCCATCGACGGCGCCAGAGACATCAGCCGCGACAGCGCCTTGGACGTCTGCCCCTTGGCCCGGTTCTCCAGGAAGCGCCCAAACGTGATGAACGTGATCAGCATCGTGCTGGTGTCGAAGATCGTGCTCGGCCGGCTGTGCGGCGGGATCACCACCGAGATCAGCATCGCCACCACGCTGAAGAAGAACGCGCACGACGTGCCCAGCACCACCAGCACGTCCATCGTCGGCGAGCCGTGCTTGACCGACTTCCATGCCGAGACGTAGAACCGCTTGCCGATGCCGAACTGCACCGGCATCGTCAGGACCAGGCAGATGACGTCGCCCACGTACAGGCCCGGAACCACCGTGAAGCACCCAAAGTCCAGCATGGGCAGAGCCATGGGCAGGATCATGCCCAGCAGGAACACCGGAACCGCAAACGCCAGCGACACCTTGAAGGCCCGTCGCCACTCGTTGATCTCGCGCGTCTTCGCCAGCGAGTCGAGCTGCGCGTTGTTGTCGTCGTTGTCCGCCACGAGCGCGTTGAGGCCGTTCGCCTCCACCACCTCCACCATCGCCCGCAGGCCCGTCACGCTCGGCGAGTGCGACACCGTCAGGCGCGACGACGCCAGGCTCAGCACGGCCGACTGCACGCCAGGCAGCGCCAGCAGGCCCTCTTCGAGTCGCTTGGCCGCCGCCGCGTCGGGGCTCCCGTAGATCTTGAACTGCGCGCTCGCGAAGCCCTTGGCCTGCCCGCCGCTCGTGGCCTCGTCCGGCACCGAGGACACGATCGTGGCGCCGAAACCGCCGTCCTCGATCTTCTCCACAACCTTGTCGGTCGACAGCTTGGCAGGGTCGTGTGTGATGACCGCCCGCTCCGCCAGGAGGCTGATGTTGAAGCGCAGCACGCCGTCGGCGCCCTTGAACAGCCCGTCCACCGCCGACGTGCACGCGCCGCACGTCATGCCCTCGATGGCGACCGTCGTCGTGACGTGGGCCGCCATCGCCTTCTGCGCGCCCCGTCCGCCGCCGCCTCCCTCAGGCCGCGTCGCCTTCGTCTCGACCACGCTCGCGCCAAACCCGCAGTCCTCAATGGTCTCCACAATCTTCTCCGCGCTCAGCAGCGTCGGGTCGTGCTCGATGACCGCCCGCTCCGAGAGCAGCGATATGCTAAAGTGCTTGATGCCCGAGACGCCGTCGAAGCCACGCTCGACGGCCGATGTGCACGCCCCGCACGTCATGCCCTCCACCGCCACGGTCGTGACACAGCTGCCCGCAGCAGCGTCGGCGCTGTCCTCGCCCCGGAAACGCTCGACCGCGGGCGAGGGAAGGTCCGTCGACAGGACCTCGGCGTCGAAGCCGCGGTCCTCAATGATCTCGCTGATCTCCTCGGCTGTTATGCGTCGCGGATCATGCATGACGACGGCACGCTCCATCACCAGGCTGACAGACACGCTGCCGACACCGTCCACGCCCTTGAAGCCAGCTTCAACGGCCGACGTGCACGCACCACAGCTGCAGAGCCGCCTGGTCAGTTCGGGCTGTCTTTGCACACAACGGAGACAGGAAGGCTGGCCTGGGTTTGGACTCACGTCATGCCGCCAACTTTGAGAGTCGTAGTCGCCATGTGTGGTGTTGTTGCGCTGCCACTATTCACACTCAACAGATGGGGGTCCCTCGGAGGAACCTGGATGTGTGCGGGAGCCATCTTAGCCGCCGTCAGAGCAATTGTGGACTGATCAATGGCTGGTGGTCGGGAAGGCTCGCAGAAACAACCCCGGACCTTCCGCGTGCTCAATATCCTACAAGCACTGTGGAATTGGTCGATTTGGCCACGCAAGCTTTTTTTCTGTTTCCGTTCGCTCCTCGATCGGACTGCACCTGTAGCAAAAACCCCAAACAAGAAAAGAAAAAAAATAAGAACACAAAAACACGACTTCCGCGTCACAGACTGGCTCGTAGAAATGAAAAGAGAATAGAGGACGGAGAAATTGTAGGAGGTGTCGAGGATAATGGTATTATTCCGTCCAGGGAGCAGAAGCCGGCTTCTGGGTGAGAAGAGATGCAAAAGGGGATATATTGGCTGTCGGCAAAAGGAGAAACGGGTTTCACAGCGAGGTTCCGGGTCGCTGAAGGAGCCGTCGTTGGGAATAGAACCCCAGCCGGGGAGGGGGGGCGCACGTCGTAGGCGTGGCTCTGCGGGCGCTTGGTCAGCTTATGGGGGACCGCCGAAGTAAGACTCCATCCGTCCACTGTGGTAATCCGACGACGCCGACGCGAATCTGGTTTTTGCTGCTCCTGGGCGGCTGCAGCCCGCTTTTCTCGACGGCCTAGGGGCTTGTTTCGTGGGTCTGTCACCTGCTGTTTCGCTTCGCAAGAGGCCCGTGTCGGCTGAATGCGGCAAAGAGAGTCGCAGTCGGGACCTATTTGCAGGGAACAACCCTTTGTGAAGGCGAATCTCACAATCTCACGTAAGGCGAGAGGCGAAAAAGGCAAATTTCTGGGGCTTATCGCTGCTTTGTCCGAGAATGCTCACAGCATTGCTCCTGCCAGTTAAGATACAAAACTTTTCGCCGACATTATTTCGCATTGGTTCCATCTGGCCTAGCCTCAGCTGCCATGAACTATGTATTTCTCGCACGCCGTTCCTTCCAAAACGCAGGATCCCGGCCCTTTTTCTTAATCTGAACGGTTCTGCACTAATGCGCGGGCGTTGCCATTTCGGACACTAAAAATTAATATTTATTATCAGATTATGAGAGAAGGACTCGTATGATGTCCGCTGCTACTTTGTATTGATTGGGCTTGCTCAGCTGGCCTATATCCGGCCCCGCTTTCCCATACGGTCGTACTTCTCCTGTTTGTCCGTATTCGTACTCTGTACGATGGAATAATCGACGATTTCGTTTCAGGCTTGGCACTGCACCTCCAGGAGTCATTAGCCAGGGTTCTCTGTGTGCTTTGCAAGCGGGTAGTTTCAAACACTTCTGACACGGCTGCAAAACCCCCGAAAGCCAAGGGGACCACCCTAATATGAGCAAATTTCCACATTCTCTTAGCTCTTTTTCTCGCTGAGCAAGTTCAGCCCAAGGCTGCACAGCCTGCTTAGTCATACGACTTTTGCTGAGCCACAACGTATCTTACCAGCCTCACCCCGCAAAGCAGCTATCACGATAGCGACAGCCAAGCTTCTACCACGCCTAGGCATAGTCTCCCGACGCAGCACGCCAAGCAGAGATAGAGAGAGCATACCTCATCCTCGGCTCCCCCAAGCACTTTCTCCCAAGCACGATGGCGCAGACCAAGGCCCTCGACGCCTTGGAGGTTCGTTTGGCCTTTTTGTCCCCAAAAGCCCGTCTTTCACCAATCTAACGTCTCCCACTCTTCGGACAGCCTTTTGTGGTCCTCGCCAAATCAGCCACGTCCGCCCGCGCTGCCGCCGATCTGGTCGTGCGCGCCACCTCACACCCAGGCACCTATGTCTTTGCCGAGCTGCTGCAGACGCCCCAGGTGCAGGCCCTGGCCAGCGCCGCCGCCGAGCACGCCGTCTACCTGACCGTCCTCCAGATCTTCAGCTACGGCACCTATGCCGACTACGAGCGTGGATCGCTGCCTGGTTCGGTGCCGCCTTCCGACGCGGCCGCTTCGACGCCACCGACGCCGCTGCCGCCGCTCAACGAGAGCCAGGCCAGCAAGCTGCGCCAGCTGTCGCTGATCTCGCTGGCCACCGACCGGGCCAGCCTGGCCTACGCCCACCTCGTGCGCGAGCTGCGGCTCGGCAGCGCCCGCGAGCTGGAGACCCTCGTCATGACGGCCGTCTACGCCGGCCTCGTGTCCGCCACGCTCGACCCGGCCCACGAGGTCGTGCGCATCAGCTCCGTCTCGTCCATGCGCGACCTGGCCCCGGGCGCCGTGCCGCGGCTGCGGGCCGCCCTCCAGGCCTGGTCGGGGCGCTGCGAGGCCACGCTGGCAGACCTCGACGCCCAGATCGCGGCCATCCGCCGCGCCGCCGTTGCCAAGGCGGAGGAGGAGCGCTCCTGGGATGCCCGCTTCAACAAGGCCCTGGACGACGAGAGGGTGAGCATGCTGAAGCAGTCGGACATGGGATCGTCACAGCTGGGCGGCGGTGGAGGCGGTGCTGGCGGCTCTTTTCTATCCGGTGCGTCCTCCTCCACGTCCAGCTACGGAAAGAAGGCAATGTCACTGAATGCGTCAAGCTCCGGCGGCTCGCGCGGCAAGCCGCGCTTCATGAAGCGGGCCATCGGTGCCGCCGGCAGCGGCAGCGTCGCTGGTCCACCAGGTGGCAGTTTTGCCGTGGATGATGACGAGGGCATGGACCTCGACGACGACGACGGCGATGTAGAGGCAAACAAGCGGGCCAGTCGGCGAAAACTATAATGGGCCGGAGCCCATTCGTCAGGCGTCCGAAGATGCCGGGGCGGGTGCGCCGATCTCTGTTCACGCTGTGTCTTGCATGTTGTTAGACGCGGGTTACGGCAATATGATACAAATGACAACGGTTTCATGAAAGCATAATGCTGTATAGGGAACGTGGCCCATCTCGCTTCTGAAAGCGCAGGCATATCCCATTCCCTCTCTCGTATAAATGACACCTTTGTCATGATTGAAAATAAATCGGCTACCTGGAATAACGTCCTTGCTGATGCTGTCTCCATACGCGAAGCTGGCTAGATCTATCTTCCCTTGGTAGCTACATGCCTTTCCATTTCGCCTCTCTTCGCCGTCCCGTGCATACGGGATTACTTCGAACTTCCTGGTATCCTAGAAACAAAAGGGATAAAATACCATTGCATGCAGTTCTCCAGACGCCTCATGATTATCATGGTCAAAGCTTCCAAAAGAAGAAAAAATAAAGAACACGCAAAGAAAAGAAAGAAAAGTGAAGGAACCCCGGACTGGCTCATTACCTGATGCTCCCTACAGCATCTTCCCCGGAACGAATATAAACAGCACTAGAAGAGCGGCGTCGACAAGAACTGTCACGGCAAGAACAACGACTGCCCGCTTGGCCAGCATTTTGCGCACAAACGGCTCGCGCACACGGGAGAAGCTGAAGGGCGTGTACTCGCTAAACCCTAGCAGGGCGAGCACTGGGTCAAGAGAGTACTGGAACGAGGCCAGGAAGTACACTCCAAACGTGAACGGTATGATGAGCTTGAAAACTGTTAGCACATGCTTCCTGGCTTCCTGCCTTGACACAACGCAGCAGATACACACCCAGAGACGCGTGAGCCGCGACTTGTCGAGGAAAATGAGGACAAAGGCAGCCCAGAAGGCGCCGAACATGGAGACCATGCCGATGATCAGCCGCAGGATGAGCGTCGGGGGGATCAGGTTGCCGAGCGCCTTCATGCGCAGGAAGCCAGGGAAGGCATCGCGCTCCATGGCCTGGAAGACGTAGTCCTTGGCCATGTCGAACACCTCGGGGTCATCGCGGCCATACTCCTCGATAGCCGCCGTGATGTCCTGGACGATCGGGCCCGGCAGCACAATCTCGCGCTCGGCGCCGGGGAGCAGGAACGTGTAGAGGATCTTCTCGGCTGACTTGCGAATGTCCTGGCGGGCGACGGAGTGGGCGGGCGAGTTGGAGTCGGTAATGTCGCGGGGCGTGCTGGCGGTCGGGCTCTGGAGGGCGCCGGCGGCAGCGGTACCGCGCGCCGCCTCCAGGGGCCGCTGCATGTCCTCGCGCAGAAAAGCAGACATCTGGGCGTCCTGGTCCTTTTCCTTCTCGGACTGGTACTTGGACGGACCGGCCACGGGATGGCTCATGTCGCCGAGGCTGTCGAGGATGGCCGAGGACCGCTTGGAGGCGTCCGGCGTGCTGATGAGGACCGACCGGCGCAGCTCGCGGACGTAGTGGCGGCAGAGCGTCATGTGCTGGGCGACATCGAGCCTGCGGGCGGATCGCGCGTCAGCAAGAGCACGGCTGCAGGAGGAGAGGAGAGGGCCGCGTACCAGAAATCGAGATAGTCAACGGAGCGCTGCTGATCCCGCATGTAGATGTAGAAGGAGTAGAGGTCGACCGGCGGCAGCGTCCGGCGGCTGAGCACTTCAAAGAGGGACGGGAGCCGGTTCCGATTGAGATCCGGCTGCGGGGACGGCGAATGCGCGCTGGGGTCGGCCATGTCTGCCATCGTGAGCGTCGTTTGTCGGGGTGTGGGAAACGGACGACGAGGGGCGAATGAATTTGGGCTGAAATGCGCGATCGCTTTCTCTCTGCAAACCCGCGACGGCGCGATGGGATTTCCTCCTTTTCTCGTTCTCCGTCGTCTTGCGTAATGGCCTCCTCTTTTTTGGCAGAAAGCCGCGGGAGTGTGGCTGGGAAGACGATGCTGAAATTGGGAGGGTACAGCGAACACGCAAGGGGCCACAAAATCCTAAGATACAGAGTACCCACGAAACACAGAGATCAGGGAAATCACCTCTGTGGCAACACGAAGAACAGGTGGGCCCAGATGGACTTTCGGGCAGATGAACTCCTCGGGCTCCAATGCGATAATGAACGGAAAAAGGGTAAAAGCAAAAGTTCCGGTAGGGCGCTGTCAATTGTTGCTGCTTATCGTGACCAGAGTTACATCGCCATGATGTTGGGCAGCGTGACGCGATATCTTGCTACCTTTCAGGAGGCCACCCGGCTTGTGCCAGAGCATTAAATTGCGATGGTAAATAATGAAACGACGAAAGCTTCATGTTATTCAGGTGACTTGTCATGTGACGCAAAGCCGTCACGTGAACGGGCTCTGTCATCGGGCATCCATAATAGTGGGTCTTCGTCTACCTGATTGGTGCTCGAAGCCCTCATTTTGCTTTTCGCCCGGCACACACAAACAAATTTCTGAGGGCTAGTCGAAATTGCTCGACTTTTTTTAAAATCTATTTTCCTTTTCCTCCCCTCCAATACCTCACATCGACGCCGAACCCCATACCAAAAAATTCGACGGGATCCGAGGTATGCCATTCCTCGTCGACGCATTGTGTTGGAACCGTACCCTCTCGTCTCCGTCAGCCCTCTAACAGCGTCTGCAGCTCTCAAGCCAGCAAAATGTCCTCGAAGAAGCCCACCACTGGCCGCTCGGCCATCGCCGACGTTGTCGCCCGCGAGTACACGATCCACCTCCACAAGAGAGTACGTTCATGATGCGCCCGTTCGATCTGCGAAGAGGAAGAGCGACTGGGACGGGCGGACGACGGGGCCGGCGCTGGGCATTCGGGCATTGGAACATCAGGATATGGAATGGACCGCTGACCTGGGGCAAATCTAGTTACACGGCGTCACCTTCAAGAAGCGGGCCCCGCGGGCCATCAAGGAGATCAAGAAGTTTGCGGAGCAGGCGATGGTACGACTACACGTTCCCTTCCGACGGAGCAATGGAGTTTTTTTCCTTTCTTTTCTTTCCGAATGATCTTCCATGGCAGGAGGGTGCTGACAAAGCTTTTTTTCTTTTCTTCGCAGGGCACCACCGATGTCCGCGTGGACCCCCAGCTGAACAAGAAGGTCTGGGAGGCTGGCGTCAAGGGCGTTCCCTTCAGACTGCGCGTGCGCATCTCCCGGAGGCGAAATGACGAGGAGGACGCCAAGGAGAAGCTGTACAGCTTCGTGCAGGCCGTGAACGTCAAGAACCCCAAGGGCCTCCAGACCGTTGTGGTCGAGGAGTAAAGAGGGCTGGAACGGGCGAAATTCGGTTTTGGTGTGCGGGACGATTGGGACAACGAATTAAACAGAAATCGGAGCAAAAAAATGGAGAAAAAGTTCACCGGTCTTTTCGCGGTAGGAAAGGGTGTTTTCAAACCTGGAGTTCTCATGGCATACGGCATGGCATGGTAGCTTCCCCGTACCCAATATACGACATTCGAACGGCCGCGAGCTCGCAGAGCAGCCATGCGTTTCGTCTCAAGGAAAGAGTCTAATCATTTCTGTCCTGTTACCCAGAAGCCCATGAAAGTAAAGGCACGATAATGAAAGTTGAAGTCTTGTCATGGAATTCCACATGCCGACGTCGGGGGTCTGCTGTGTCTCTGATTCTGCCCTGGATGACCCGTCTCCCCGGCTTCACTCGAACATGCCGAATACTAGACTGGATGAAATAAAATCATAACTGATACTCCGTCTTTGGCCAATGGCCCCCATTTGCCAGCCGCTGTGCTAAATAAAGATGAATAATAAAAGAAAATGATTCCCCGGCTCGCCATTTCCCTGCAATATCCAATGCCGCCCCGGTGGCAATGCTCTCCTCGTGAGAAGCGTCAGGTTCATTCTCTTGGCCCACGGCATTCCTTGCTCTCGGGGGGCGTCTTGTACGGCATCGTCGTCGTGGCGGCTACTCGTCGTCGACGTCGCGGTGGCGTCCCAGCACCTTGCGCTTGAACTCTTCAAAGTCCTTGTCCCACAGCTCGGCCGCTTCGCCGTTGAGCGGGGAGGCGCTTTGAGCATGTTAGCAGACGAGCCAGCACGGAGAGCAGAAAGGGCAAGCGGGCAAACGGGCAAAAGGGCAAAAGGGCAAAAGGGCCTCACTTGTTGGGCTCGCCGAGGAGGCTCTGGAGACTCAGCAGCACGGTCTGGATGTTGTAGGCCGGCGTCCACTTGTCCTTGAGAATGTCGAGGCAGATGCGGCCAGAAAAGTCGACGTTGGGGTGGTAGATGGGCGTCTTGAAGAGCACCGTCGGCGGGGAGTACGGGTAGTTGGCCGGGAAGGCAAAGGTCAGCTTGAAGGTGAGGCCGGCGTAGGGAGTGTCGTCGGGGCCCTCGATGGTGGCACGCCACGAGAGCAGGTTGCCGTCAGCCGAGGGGAAGGCCGAGACGCCAGGCGCAGGCGAGGTCATGAGCTGCATAAGCTCTGTTTGCAGCCTGCAGCGCCTATTAGCCTCTCTCCCAGCTGCTCTTCTTGTCCGGAGGGGTCAGCGACCACCCTACCTCTTTATGCTCTGCGAGTCGGGGCCCTTCTTTGCGCCCAGCTGGGCACCCGGCAGGCCGCCTGCTGCTGTGTTCTGCGAGTCCTCCATGCTGAAGCTCGTGCTGACGGTGAAGGAATGGGGATGCTTGGCGGAGAACCAAAAAAAAGAAAGACGGGGAAAAAAGAAGCAACGCTAGAGGGTTCGAGATGGGCTGCCGGGTTGGTGTGCTGACAGGGGAGGGGAAGGAAGCTCCTGGCCAGTTTAAATAGTCGTCAGCGAGATAGAAAGGAACATGCATGAAAAGCCCGAGACAGGTGGAAATGCGAGGTGAAGGCGCTAAAGACACAGTTTGCATGCCTTTTCAAGAGGGGAGGGACTGAGGGCGAGGAAAGGTGATTGGCGGCTTTGCACCTGCACTTTTAGTGGATCTAGGCGCCACAGGCAGTGCTGAATTGGCCAGTCGTGGTTGTTTACATTCCTTCGGCACAAGCCTCTCCCAGCAACGGCGATAAGACCCCGCCAGCCGATAAGGCCTGCCAGCCCCTCCATTACAGGGCAGCAGGTGCCTGGCCGCGACAGGCAGCTCCGGGCCAATCAGGGCGCATTGGCAGCGTGATGGATGCAAGGGGCAAACAGAAACGGGCCTGACAAGCACCAGGCCGGCCGGGAGACGCCGACACGACCGAGACGCGAAGCAAGCCGTGTGCGAGCGTTGTCTACAGGCGTCACTGCATGGCCGACGCTGCCAGCAGAAAGGAGGCTGCGAGAAGCATCCAGCGAACATGGTAAGATATATATATATGCCTTGTTCTTTTTTTGCCTGTCCACGCTCGACCAACAAAACAAGGCTGACCTGCATCTGCACAGTCCCAGCTCGACCCCCTGCCCAGCGACCTGCCCTTCCGCATCGTGTCCAACACGATCGGGCGAGGCGCCTTTGCTTCGTGCGTGCATCCTGCCACCCTCCTTCTCCTCTGCGGCCGGCCTGCCGTCGTCTAACGTGCAGCCACGGGAAACAGGATAAAGAAGGCGGTGCCGCTCACGGACAGCCAGCCGGTGTTTGCGGTCAAGCTCATCCACAAGGCCTATGCGGTCAAGAAGGGGCGGATCTCGCTCAAGCAGATCACGACGGAGGTGGCCCTGCACTCGCACGTGGGCCAGCACCCCAACGTGATCGAGTGGTTCGCGACCGGCGAGGACGCGGTGTGGCGCTGGATCGCCATGGAATACGCCGAGGGCGGCGACCTCTTTGACAAGATCGAGGCCGACGTCGGCGTGCCCGAGGACATTGCCCACCTCTACTTCCGCCAGCTCGTCAGCGGCATCAGCTTCATCCACTCCAAGGGCGTCGCCCACCGCGACCTCAAGCCCGAGAACATCCTGCTCAACAGCTCCGGCGACCTCAAGCTGGCCGACTTTGGCATGGCCACCATGTTCGAGTACAAGGGCAGCCGCAAGCAGAGCTCCACCACCTGCGGCAGCCCGCCCTACATTGCCCCCGAGGTGCTGGCATGCGGCCACCCGCCAGCACCGTCGCAGTCGCAGCAGCCACAGCAGCCGGGGCAGCCCAAAAAGTACGCGCCCGACCTGGTCGACATCTGGTCCTGCGGCGTGATCCTCTTTGTGCTGCTCGTCGGCAACACGCCCTGGGACGAGCCGGTGACCACCAGCTGGGAGTTTTACGAGTACGCCCGGACCGGCGGCCACAGCTCCGATCCGCTCTGGGCCCGCGTGCCCGCCTCGGCCGTGTCGCTGCTGCGCGGCATGATGAGCATCGACACCGGCCGCCGCTTCGGCTTCGTGCAGATCCGCCAGCACCCCTGGTTCACGCGGCCGAACCGCCTGCTGACCGCCGACGGCCGCGTGTCCGACCCGCTCGAGCTGGCCACCCAGATGCTCAGCAACCTGCACATCGACCTCACGCAGCCGTCGGCGGCGGTCACGGCGGTCACGGCGGCCGCGGGACGGCAAGCCTGCGCCGGCAGCGAGGCCATGGACGTCGACGGCGCGTCCGGGTCCCTGCCGAAGCACGGCCGCAGCCTGGCGTCCACGCAGCCCGCGGTGCCCATCCACGACGCCGCCTACGACTGGGAGCGGCCGGGCCTGCGCGCGGCCGGCCGCTCCGCCACGTCGTCCACGCAGCCCGTCTCCAACGCCGACGTGGCGCGCACCGACCGCATCGGCAGCAGCTTCGGGCTGCGCGAGGCCATGGCCGAGGAGCCGGCCATGAGCCAGTTCTCCCAGACCCGCGGGCTCCCCATGTCCCTCACCCAGCACGCCCGCCGCTTCCAGGACATTGTCCCGTCATACTCGCTCACCCGCTTCTTCTCGCACGTGCCGCCCGCCCTGCTCGTCCAGATGCTCTGCGCCGCCCTGCACCAGCTCAACGTCTCCGCGCCCGCGCCCGAGGCCGCCATGGCCGGCATGGCCGGCATGGCCGGCATGGCCGGCAGCACGGCCGGCGGCGAGACCGTGGCCCGCATCCACGTCCGCGTCGTCGACGGCCGCCAGCAGGCCCTCCACGGCGAGATCATGGTCGACTGGTGCCAGCTGGCGCTCGGCGGCTACGGCGACGACGGCTCGGAGCAGCAGCCGTCGCAGCTGCTCGAGGTGCGCTTCATCAAGTACAAGGGCGACCCGCTCGAGTGGCGCCGCTTCTTCAAGAAGATGGCCCAGCTGTGCCGCGACGGCATCTACTCCCCCGACGACGGCTATGCTGTCGGCGCCTAGCTTGCGCCGGACTACTGCTCGGACGGAGGTGGTGGAGGTGGTGGCTCTGGTGGCTCTGACGGCTCTGACGGCTCAGACGGCTCTGACGGGGCGCAATCTGTCCGTTCTGGTTTTAATGTATTATCTTGGGGCGGCTGCCCCGTGGACTAACGATGACATGAGAGGGAGGTCTTTGCTTTGATAGTATACAATTGCATTGGTCATACATTCGGGTATACACGTACGGGAACATGCTAATCTAAAGAAACACACGCTTTCCGATGCCAGAAACTAATAAGGAACTAATCAAGACGACACAATAAATGCAAGAGATATGCCACAGACACTACAGATGACAAGAGAGAAGGCCCCCTCCCCTTCCCTCCAAAAAAAAAAAAAAGAAAAAAAAGAAAAACAGTAACAAGGTAGGAATTCAACGTAGGATTTGCTGGCAGCTCTTCTTGATGTCATATCCTCGGAGTCTTTCGTAGAGATCCCCCCAGGAGTTGATGAGATAGCCACCATGGTCGGGGGTGGAATCCGGGACTCGGCGGAACCGCTCCAGGTCGGCCTCCACATGGCAGAGATGGAGGTGTTCCCGGCCGGCCCACCGGTCGATCATGTCTGCGATGGCTCGGAAGCCTTCGGTGTGTCCGCCGGACTCCCGTGCGCTCCAGCCACAGCAGATAAAGAGATAGCAGTGGATGAGCTCGTGCAGGAAGGCGGATATGAGGAGGCGGCGGTTGTATTCCGGGTTCTTGAGGATCGGTGTCGAGAGCAGTATGTATGTCTCGAAGCCGCCGATCTTGGCCTTGCGGAGGGCCGTGTGCCCGATGATGTTGCCGTCGTAGTCTGCGCTCGACGCGGCATTCGACCAGCCCCACCGCACGCGGTGCTTCAGGCGGCCGTTGAAGAAGATTTCGTTGGCGGCCAGGAAGATGCTCTCCAGCGCGCAGTTGTCCAGCTCAAACTCGGCATCGGCCGTCTTGGGGTGTATGAGCCCCAGCAGGATGCGGGCGTGCCGGGAGGCGGGATTGCGCCGGCTGTTGTTGAAGCATCGGGCCACGCTGCTCACGGCGTCGTCGTCGGTCATGAGCCGCTCGGCCCTGCCGTCGACGTCTCTCCCGGCGTCGCTGCCAATGTCGCTGCCCTCGGGCGTGTCCGTGTTGTGGAACGGGGGTCGGTGTTGGGGGGGGTACGCCAGCTCTGGCTGCGGGCTATCGCGTGACGAGGCGTTTGCGAACAGCAGGTCCTCCCTCTGCTTCTGCCAGTCGGCATAGCTCTGCGTGGGTCTGGGCAGTGCGGACTGCTGCGGGTGTGGTGAGGGTCGAGAGTGTGGCGGGTTCGGCAGATGGCACGACAAGTGGCACGACTCTGCCGCCTGTGCCATGGCCGGGCGTGGCAGCTGTGGCAGCTGTGGCAGCTGTGACAGCTGTGGCAGCTGGTGGCACTGCTCGCGATGCCGGACATCCATGAAATCGGGAGTCGCCCTGCCTTGGCCGTCCAATTCGTTCCGGTAGCCTCCGGCATAGGTCGCATCCGGCGATGCGGAGCCGTAACAGGGCTCGGCCAGCAGCTGTTGGTCGGCAAAGGACGCCTTGAAGTCCGAGCCATCCCTCCATCTCCTCGCTACGGGCCGTGGCGACGGGGTGGCAGAGACGCGCAACGGCAACGGCGACGGCGGCGGCAGCGGGTAGTGCTCCTTTGTCATTGAGAGAGAAAATGTCAGCAGCTCTGTTCTCTCTCTGGATCCGGCGGGTCCCGCAACGGGAACGGCGCAACTGACAGTGTGCCGGAAGTCCTGCGACGTGCTCGGCGGTCTCGGAAGGTGGTGGCTGGGGCATTGGGCCTCTCGCGAGAAGCTGTAGCTGTCTGGCTGTCGGCTGTCGAAGAGGGCCAGCTCCCTCGGCCGCATATCTCGGTCGTGATAGGCGCCGTAGCTCTCGTGGGCCGGAGCCTGAGGCTCGCCTCCCCCTCCCCCACGAACCCAAAAGGCCATGGATGTTCTGTCTGCCGGGGATAGTTGTGTGGTCGTTGGGCAGCGGGTGCGAGGACGGAGGAACGAGGATGGGGCGGACGGCAGCGGCGCGAGGTTGTGGCGACGGACTGAGGAAAGGGAGACGGAGGGCAAAAATCGGTAGAGGGCAGGCGGGAGTATTACATAATAAGAGGGAGCGCCGCCGAGAGACCCAAGAGGCAAAAGGAAATATACCCGTAGCCACGATGGCTTCCGCGCTGTCCTGGACTGTCTTTCCGGCCGTCGGCCTCACGTCTCCATAGGCAGAGCCCTCATGATCAGCACCAGCCGACGGAGCAGCGAGGAAGAGTATGCAAACGGGAGCCTGGGCTTGCGAGCCGCATGTGATGCATGCTCGATGTTTCGAGTGTTTGTTGTCAGCCCTGCTCGTCGACCTGGGTGGGCTTCCAGTCACCAAATGCCACAAGAGGCCCCTATTATTGCAAAAGGGCCCGTCCGGTCCATTTCAAGACTGCTCCATATTTCCTGTGCAGGCCGGCAAATAGAAGGCCGCCGGTGTGGCAAGGCGCATCGCTGCCACCTGTTTTTCGTGTATGCAAAACCGAGTGATGATGCTGGGACGTGCATGGGAAAAGGGGGGCTGGCTTCATTGGAAAGGTGATTAACTGGTTGCGGTGGTTCGAGGTAACGAACAACTGCCATCTTACATGCGAATTGCCGCAGAAAAGGCACATTTATCGAGCGAGCAGCTGCAGTGCCCCATCTCTCCTTCTGGTAAGAG
Source organism: Grosmannia serpens (assembly GCA_029299595.1). Taxonomy (NCBI): domain Eukaryota; kingdom Fungi; phylum Ascomycota; class Sordariomycetes; order Ophiostomatales; family Ophiostomataceae; genus Grosmannia; species Grosmannia serpens. Next base: position 184,195 of record JANSMH010000004.1, on the reverse strand, counting down.
CGACAGCTAACGTCCTCTAGGAAGGAAGCTGCGTGGCGGTGTGTCTGCAGCGGGGGGTTCTTGCCTTCTTGGGCTCTGCCTGGATCCTTTTGGTCCTCCTGCCTCGTTTCGATTTTCCTTTTTCCTGGTTGCTTCTTTTCTGGCCTCCCCTCTTCTTCTCGTATCCTGTTCTCTGTATCTCACATGGCAACCGGCCGGTCGTCCAACGTCCTCGGGGCCAGTCCCACGTGGCGGTGAGCGAGGGCAGGCAGAGCTTCCGCAGCGAGCAGCTCGGCCCAGGCGGTGAGCGCGCCTCAGAAACTCAAGAGGCGACCAGACGACGGCGGGGCCTTTTGCGTCGCCCATCACCAAATCGGCGGCGTCTGCTTGGCTGGGCTATGTTTTTTCTGGCACAGTTGGCCTTGCATCGCGCCAGAGGTGTGTATGCAGCTGATTGGCGGGCGCAGGCCCGATGGGGCTTGACGCCCGCTGCCATTGGCTGCCCTGTCTGTTTTGCTGGGCGTCTTGTGTGCCAGAATGCGACGCTTCTGCCGAAATAACGGCTGTAATCGGTGCTGCTGGCAAGATAAGACTGGCAAGCGCCTGCTCCAGAAGAGCAGGTTACCGACGGCGAGACGACTTGCAGCGCGAATCTCACCTTTCTTTTACGAAAGACCTTTGACGTAACTCGTTGAAATCCCCAACAACCTCCAGGTTGGTGGTGCATTTACGGCTACAGTGATGTCATCGCCGTGATCGACCCATTTAGTTCAATGTTATGTATGTATGCCCTTGCACACCACCAGACCACGCGTCAGCTACTCGGCTACTGTCTGCTGTCTGCTGTCTGCTGTCTGCTGTCTGCTGCCTGCCGCCTGCCGTCTGCCGTCTGCTGCCACATCCATTGCGTCTTCCAGGATGAAGAGCGAGCGCAAGTGCGCGGGCATCCGCTTTGCTTCGTGCAAGCAGGATGCTGAAGATGTTTTTTTTGTTTTTGTTTTTTTGCCGGTCGCCGCCGTTTTCTTCACCCCAAAAAAAGCAATTCGCTATGGCCAGCCGCCTCGGAAGACCATCTGAGACAATGTGGAAATATGCTAGCAAAAAGCTAAAGAACACGGCTGGCCGGACCCATTGGCAGGTGCAGCTTATTAATGCGGAAGGTGGTTGCTGAGATAGAGGCACTCCTGTGAAGAGGAAAAAAAAATTATATGGAGAAGTGCCGCGAAAACAATGCCAGAAAAACGTGTACGGAGCCTTCACAGTGGTGTCGTTGAGGTCAACATGGAAAGACCAGTTTCTGCAAGCTGACCACGCCTGCTGTTTCCACCAAGAGAGCAACGTCGCTGAACGACATGTCTACCATTTTGCCCCCTCGTCTCCATTGAGTCCACGACGTCGCCCACTGTTTCCACTGTTTCATGGTGTCTGTGCCGCGCACCATGTCCAGTCAGTAGCCGCGATGTGGTCGTGTCGCATCAGGACTCCCTGTTGTCCGGCGCCGCCTGTACAGCAAAGCGTTGGGGGTGTTACGTGTCAGATCTGCAGCGGCGCCAGGCGGATGCTGCCGTTCCATGCTGTGTATGTATGCGAGAGGCGACGTTACCGGCCTCTCCGGGCGCTGCCTAAGCCCAAGTTGCGCACGAATCGGACATCGTTAGCCTGCTTCTCTAGCAGCTGGCGCATCCTAGCGCTGTAGGCCCGTTCTTGCTGCTCTGATGCAAGCTCGTAGGCCGTCTTGGCAACGTCAACAAAATCGTCTGCCTCAAATCCGGGTTCTGTCGAGAAGCTGACGAGCCCGAGCTTCTCGCCCGTCCAGAACAGCAGGTCGTTGTCCCGGGTGCCGCCCTCGACGCCGGTGCCGGCAGCCCGCGTGGGCACGAGCTTCCTCGCTATGTCGCCCGAGTCCTGCGCTGAGCCAAACAGGGACTGGGCCATTTCCGGGCTGTCTCCCCCACTAATCCTGCAGCGCCTCACCTCGGTGACGCCGTCCCGCTCAAACCACTTGACCTGGCCGGCCCCGTCGGCAAACACCAGCCGCGTGCCGTGCGTGGCCACTGCCAGGATTTTGGAAAACGACGATGTCTGCCGATTCTTCAGCGTCGAGTTCGCCTGGTACTGGACCCCCTCTGCCTCTCTGGCAGCAGCAGAGGCCGGCACCATGCCGATGCCGTACATCTCCAGCGAGCCCTTGGTCTTGTAGTCGCCACAGGCCACAATGGTGCGTCCGCCCGGGACGGCCTTGGACCTTTCCACCTGGCCCAGGGACAGGAGCCCCTCCCGTCTGAGATCCGAGTCCAGCGCGGAAAAGTGGTACGGCAACGAGGCCATGCCGCAGAGGCTGGCTCCCGAGTAGATCGTGTCCTTGATGCCCGAGAGCTTGCGCCGGTCGTAGTGAAGAATGATGGGAACCCGTCCGGCCGTGTAGATGTCGTCGGATATGTCCTCCTCCGATCCTGGGCGCTGCAGGTGGAGAATGGATATCGGCCCTGGTTCTGGGTGAGGAGCTGGGACACGCGGGGATGGACAGACATCGTCGAGGGTGCTCTTAGCGTGCTTGGACATGCCGTATCCTGCCCTCGCTCTCGTGTCATGCATGTGCACTCCCAGGTTCATGCCGACCGAGAGAGGCACGGTAGGGTGCGATGTGGATAGGGCAGTGATGGGCCAGGGAAACTGCTCCTCACCTGCCACGGCGAGTCTGTGCAGATCCACCTCGACGAGGCCTAATGGTATCATTTAGAGTTAGCCGGCACCCAAGGTGTGGGAGAAACCCGGCACAGTTATGCACAGCCTATGCACCAGGGGGGGGGGGGGGGGGGGCTCCACGAACGGTTCTGGACAGAGAAGAAGGCCAGGTGACGCTGGCTGTCAACGCTGACGCACTCCGTCACGCCAAACTGGGCCGGTCGCCTCGGCGCTGCCCTGGACGGGTCAGCCTGCAGCCCGCCGAACAGGATGCCGGGACGACTCTGGCAGACGATGGCGCCGCGCTGGGCCCGAGTACCGTTGACGTCCCACAGACACACAGACCCATCCTCGAGAGGCGAGACGGCCAACAGGGTGCCGCCGCTCCCATCCGGCCGATATAGCGCAACGCCACGAACCTCCACAGTCGCTTCGCTGGAGGAGCCACTGTCGTTGTGTCGTGGACGCTGCAGCCAGTTCATGGCGATGGGCGCGTTCCGCTGGACGTATTCGTCGTACCACGACGCCCTTTCCCCCGGAAAGACTGGGTCCCAGTTGGCCATGATGCGGAACCGCTCGCGATCCCGGTCCGGCTCCACACCCGCGACAGCAGCACCTGCACCGCTGTCGCTCGTCGGCGACGCAGAGGCTTCTCGATGTTCGTCGTCGCCGACGCTGCGCGGCCCAAGGAGCATGCGGCGCCGCAAGAGCGCTTCGAGGTACGTGCTGTCGTCAAAGCACCGCAGGCGCCAGAAGCCGTCGTCGCGGCCGGTCCGGAGCAGCTGCCTGGACACCAGCTGCAGCCTCACCATGTCCAGCGGCTCCAGGTCTGCACAGGGGCCGGTAAAAGCTACGTGTCAGAACTGCAAGCTCCCACCCGCTGCGCGCCTCAGGGAGCACTCACACGACATGATCTGGAGGAGGACCTCCCCAGGGAGAGTGTCCAGACTGGGAGCCATGTTGGGCCCTAGAATAATTGGCGATGCTGCGACGAGCACAGCTGTTATGGGCAAGATGCTGGTTTCATCGTAGGATTCTTGGTAACGACTGTTGGGATCCGACCGCTAAGACGAGGAGGGATGCCGAAGCCGGAACTGCGGCGGGGAGGGGATATGCAGCACGATGCACAGAGGTAAAATACTGGAGGTTGGTGCTTTTGCTAGCGATCGCGAGGAAGATGCAGCAGTGCAAAGGAACGAATCGGAACGGCCATCGTCTCAGCGACGTCAGCCGGCAGCACGCAGAGGTACTTAGATCCTCTCGGTGGATGAGGTGGGGTTCGTTTTCAGCAAGTACGATCGAGCACAGTCGTGTATATATACGCACTGTATCTGTACTGTCTCGCAATGGGCTGATGGCTTGACAATGTTCAGGTGAGTTTCTTTCACCAAAACTCAGCAGCTGTGAGATTCGGTCCTTTCTAGTATCTTCTAGTTTAAGGGTGATATTACAGAAATATCATAATATTGTGAGCTAGATCAAGCCTCGAATTGGTTTCCGTTTGTCTTTTTGGGGAATATTTTACATTCAATGTTTCCAACAAAATATAATTTCATTCCGCGGATAAAGCTGTATTGAAACATGAGAAGGTATTGGATTGCTACCACAAGAATCACCGATATACTGCATCGTCAAACTAGCAAGCTCTCTCCGACTTGCATTGGCTTCGAAGGAAGATATGCTGGCTGCCAAAGTAGCATGGTTTGAGCTGGGTGGATGGTGTTTGCGAGCTCATGGCTTTCTCGCTCTTGACTGTCTACGATGTAAATACCGGCCCTTTACCCATTGGATACATAGAGCATCTTTTAGAAACGAATGGTCTGAGAAAGCCGGCGAAATGTCTAATCAGGGTCACGCACAACACGTCCAATATTCTAAACGGGCCGTTGATTTCCCTTTGTTTACATCTTGGATGCCCGACTTATTGTTTGTGACCACCCTTTTCCAAACTCACATTTGGAGTGACTTTTTCACCTCTCACTTATCACTTTCCGTTTTCTTTTTTTTGTTTGTCGGAAAAGTTCTTGCCTTTCAGGCGAACACCCCTTGCACCTTCCGAAAGAGCACAAAATCTGTGTCTCCCCCCCCCCTCCCCCCCCTTTGACATACTGATTTTTTTACGATCTTGATTTTCATGGCCTAAAAAAGAGAGAAAAGAGAACGATGGCGAGTGTAGAGAACAATCGTTACGACCCGACCGACATGAATGTGGGAAACGCCGCGAGCTCTCTGTTTGGCATCTTGACAGAGCACAGACAGGTCTCGGGTTCCCGTCTGCCACCAATCCACACTGGCCAGAGAAGCAAAATGACGCGTGGATGCCGTTTCCAGGACTTTGACGAAGCTCACAGGAACATTAGAGGACAGAGAATTTCAAATAGCTGCTCGAACAGCTTGTCGCAGAGCAGTTCCGATAGCAGTGAGTCGCAGGATCACACATCGTCGGGTGCTGGAAGCATTGCCTACTCAGACGAGGTTGCTTCGCAAGACATATTCGACTCCTCCCGGTCTCTGGTCAGCGACGATGATGAGGGCGATCCGATCTATGGTTTAGATGCCGCTTCGGCTTCTGCTCCCACTGGCCTCGCCTCAGCCGATGTGTCTTCGGGACTGCCAGAGACGCCTGACAGCATGGTGAAGAGAATCTACAAGCTCTACCAGTCACACATGGACTTAAACCCTGCCGACAACGACAAAGTAGAGATGGGTGCCCCCGGAAATCAAGGGAAGCTCCGTGACGGGGCCACTACCCGTCTAGGCTTCCGTCCAGACGATGCTGGACAGTCGATACCAGGAAACGCGAAAGGGAACCTCTTTGCCTCTGAAGTCGAGATTGCGGTGGATGATGGCGGCGCCGAAGATGAATACCAGCCCCGGGACCTCGCAGCTATCACCTGCGAGAGCATCTTGTATCCAATGCCCCTCCGTGTGCAATCCATCCGGGGCGAGAATAAGCGCACAAGCTACAGGAGTGGGACGGCCGTGTCTGCGGACGGGATGACAGAAGACTCGGACGATGATCCTTTCCGGTATGACAAGAATCCCTACAATATATTCTTGCAACCATCCAAGGAGCGAGAGGTGAGCGCGGCATTGAAGCACATAGGCAGCCTGAACTCGCACAGCAGAGCAACGCTGTACAGCTGCGACGAAGGCACAACACCGGCCGCCTGTCAGGCCTCGCTTCGACCGCCTCCGATCCCCCAAGAATATCGCGTAGACTCTACCCTGGGCGACCGGCATGGCCGGGAACTGACACCAGAGGATGCCGACGAGTTCTACGATACGTCGATCGTCCAGCCCAACTGGGAAGTTGAGCGTGGCACGTACGAAGTGAGGGTGGTTCTGAAAGATGAGGAGGCACCTCGGCCGCCCGAGAAACACAGCGCGAAGAGCGGCGGCAGTGGCAAGCACCGACCCGAGGGCAAAAAAGCAATCAATGTCGACCTCTACTACGATGTGGGAAAGGAAAACACGTCGGGGGAACGCGACGAGTGGGAAACGGTAGTGACCAGCGCGGCTGGGATCGGGAGCATCGGGCAGCCTTTTCCTCCGGCCACGTCAGTTGGCCCCCGCAACTCTGCCGGCTTTCACGACTTCAAGGTTACTGGAAGCAGCCTGGCCGATGTTTCAGACGAGAGCAGCTTTGGGGACATACCGTTCGACGAATATGCGTCTACGGACAGGATTGTGCAACCGTCGAGCGGGCAGGAAGGGAGGTCGGAGGAGAGCCTGCGAATCCGTGACGTGAACGGCTCCAAGATTCCCGTCATCGTGCCCAAGCAGCGGGTGCACCGCGTGAACGGGCTTGCGCAGGACCCTTCTCCCAGGTTCTCCCAGGCTCAGCGCTCAGGAAGCGAGACGACGGCTGCTCTCGGCAGAGCGGTGCCAAACCCCTTCCGCCGGCTGAGCACGCGGCGGGCGCACGCCTTCTCTTCAATACCGCTGCAGGTCATGCAATCGAAATCCGAGCGGTCCAGGTCTCGATTTGATTTTCGAGTCTCGCAGGCTTCGGACTGCGAAGGCCTATGTGCACCTGAAGACGAGTCGCGGGGTGCCGCTGCAGAGACGGAGCGACTGGAGACCGGATCGAACAACGTCCCGGGCGCTCATGCAGACACTGGCTTGAGAGAGTCTGGCTCGTCTCAGAGCTCGAGCGACACCATCCACAGCTTTCCCTTCAGCCTGATTCCGCTCCCAGAGGCGGCACGGCTGCAAGCCATCAAGCGAACGCAGGAACTGCCGGTATATGGAACTGCCGGTGCCAGTGGCCGTGCCCCCGTTCTCAAGTCTTCGCATGCGAGAATTCCGGCGCCGACCCCTGCCTATCGTTGGAAGCAACAGCACACGAGCCAACGGCATGCTGTGCCCCGCGACTCCACCAATGCATCCAACACGGACTCGACGGTGCCAGACACGTCGTGGGAGACGGTGACCCCGTTTGGCAGCACGCGAAGTGCCTCTCGGGTTCTGAAGAGCGCAGCGACTCGGCTGCGGCTCGACAACATCGTCTACCGGTTCGAGCAGCGACAGCAACGCCCGGCGCCGGAGAGGCGCAGCAGCACACCGCGACTGTACCCGTGGGACTACCAGTCGTCGCAGCAGAGAGGACAGGTGCAGTGGCACGGGCAGCCGCCACAGCCACAGCCACAGCCGAAGCGCCAGGGGACCGACCCCGAGCTGCGGGAGATTGCAGCACACGCCTCGGCCGACGCGGACTATCTGGAACGGACGGGCGTGCCGCTGGACCCGGAGGCCTTCCTGACCGAGGACGCGCGACAGCGGCGGCGGGCGTGGTTCGCATACATGATGGCGATCAGCGTGCTGCTCCCGTTCCTGTCGGTGGCGGTGTACATGGGCCGCTTCGACTGCGGGCTGTCGTGGTATACGCGCGGCGAGGTGGCACGGCTGAACCTGAGGCAGCGGCGGGTCATCCTGGCGACGATGGTACTGCAGTTTATGCTCTGGCCGAGCGTGCTGATCTATGTCATCTGGCAGCTGCAGCAGAAGCAGTAGTCGGGGGGGGGGGGAGGGAGGGACAGACAGACAAGATGGGCTGACGGCTTGGGAGCTACAGTTGCCCATCGCAGGACGGAGACTCGGGAGATTGGAAACTGGAGTGCAGAGAATTCGGTCCGGAGCACGTGATCTGGACAGGCTCCCATCTTGGAAGGCAGGGCCGCCTGCGAGCAGCTGTATGTCATGCAATACATGCCGTGTTGCCGTGTAGGTGGGAATGGCATGCGCAAGACTGCGTGAACGGAAGACGGACGCGGAAGTACACTCTTGATAAATATAGGACTCCCGGGCTATGTTGTCCTGTTCCCTCCTTTCTGCCCATACATAGTAGCCTCTTTTGCCCCCCCCCCCCCGTACTTTTTTCTGCCGAAATAACGGGCGTAAAAAGAAGGAGAAATGAAACAAGAACCGAAACAGACTGCCAGAGAGAGGGAACGCGAAAGGAAAGAGAAGAATGAGCAAATGAGCAAAGACGAAAAGACGGGCAGGATCCGAGTGAAAATAAGCGCCTCCCCCCCCCCCCCCCCCTTCCCTCCCCGAAAAGAACTCCCTGCATGGAAAACAGACTCTCTCTGCGGTGCAGCACAGCAGTCTAGCCACAGCGGCTCTTCACGTGCTGCTGCCGCCTTGGCCGATGCTGCCCACCAGCGTCGGTGCGATCCGCCGCTTCTTTGGCTCTCGCTCGCGGTCTGCCGACGCTGCGGGCGCGTCCTCCCGGTCGCTCTCGGCGCCGGCCTCGCGCTTCGTGCCCGGGATCAGGGACAGCGGCGCCGTGGTCGCGGCCGTGACGCTGCCGGCGACGCTGCTGGCGACGCTGCTGGCGCGGTTGCGCGGCGTGCCGGGCGGCGTGGCGGCGGCAGCAGCAGCAGCAGCAGCAGCAGCGAGGGCCGAGCTCGTCTTGCCGGCACCTCCAGCGGCCGTGGCAGCCAGGCTCGGCATGCTGCCGATGACGAGCGGCGGGTTGTTCAGCGCGGCCAGCGACGCCTGTGTCAGGACGGACGAGGCCGAGTTCGACCGGGCCGGCGACGACGGACGCATGTTGCTGTTGTTGTTGTTGTTGCTGTTGCTGTTGTTGCTGTTGCTGTTGCTGTTGTTGTTGTTGCTGTTGCTGTTGCTGCTGCTGCTGCTGTTGTTGTTGCCGCCGTTGCCGCTGCTGCTGCTGCTGTTGCCGCCGATGCTGGCAAACGAGGCCGTGGGTGGCGGCGACGGGGCGGTGAACGAGCTGGCCGAGTTGCGGTGCTGGTGGCCGCCGCCGCTGGGAAAGGGAGACGGCGGCGCAAAGACGGACGCGGGCGTGGGAGCGGGCGTGTTCTGGGCGGCAGGCGTGGCCACGGCTGTGACGTCGCCAAACGAGCCGTTGGCGGCCAGTCGGGTCCGCTCGCGCACCAGGGCCGTCTCGCCGACGTGCTGCTGGCCCAGCTCGCCGGGCGTGAAGGAGAGCGTGGAGCAGAAGCCGTCGGAGGAGGAGACGAGCAGGGTGAGACCGTCACTCGACCTGGCAGGTTAGAAAAGATGGGGGGTGGAGACTCTGGGAAGAAGGAGCCCCGGGGAAGGGGAAGGGGAAGGGGAAGGGGGGCCAAGGCAAAAAGAAAAAAGAGAAGAACAAGACAACACACCATGTCAGATCGGTAAAGGTGGCGCAGTGCAGGTTGCTGACGACACAGAGCGGCGTCTGCTGCTGGGTGTCGTACAGCAGGACCGAGTCCTGGGTGGCCACGGCATAGATCATGCGGTGGGACAGGGCAAAGGCGGACCTGGGGCCGGGCGTCGCGGCGGTGGCGACAGCGTCGGCGCTGCTGGGCGGAGGATCGGCGGCGGATGCGTATGGTTGTGGCGGCGGGGGCGGCGGATCCATGACGGAGGCGGCCGAGGCGGCCGAGGCGGCCGAGGAGGCCGGCACGGAGGTCGGGTTGGAGATGGGGTCGGGCAGCGAGGGGATGATGGGCTCTTCGGCCGAGGAGGTGTCGATGGTGATGTGCTTGGTGGGCGGCGCCACGGCCGACGGGCGCAGGGTGTAGATGACGGGAGAGCAGCGAACGGCCACGGACGGCTTCTTGTGGCCGGGCAGATGGGCGATGGGGGCCTTGCTGATGCCGCCGCGCGAGTAGATGTAGACGGTGTTGATGATCTCGTAGGACGGGCGGGCGCCGTCGTGGTGGTGGTGCTGGGTCTGGTACTGGCCGGCGGGGGTCAGCAGCAGGCTGCCGTCGGGGGTGAAGGCGAGGCGGCGGAAGAAGGAGGTCAGGGTCTCGTTGGCGTAGAGGCTGGCGTTGCGCATGGCGACGGCGGCGGCGGCGGCGGCCAGGTGCGGCTTGGGCGAGGCCTCCATGGACATGACGGCCGGCAGCGGCATGGTGGAGGGGGCGGGCGAGACGGAGCGGCGCGAGGAGAAGGAGGACCGCCGGCTGTGGCTGACGACGCTGGGCGGATTCATCGGCAGGGCGGCCGAGGTGGGCGTGCCGGGGGCCGAGGGGGCCGGCGAGCTCAGGGCGGGGGGGGCGCCGATGCCGGAGAGGCCAGACAGGCCGACGGCGTCGAGCAGGGACAGCTGGGCACGATGGCCGGCCGTCGTCGTCGTCGTCGTCGTCGTCGTCGTCGTCGAGAGGGACTCGGGGGGGGCCGGGCTCAGCTCGGCGAGGCGGCGCGGCGGCAGGTCGGCCTTGACGTGGCTGGCCAGCCGCGGGGCCTTGTCGCCGTCCAGGCCGGCGGCCAGGATGTACTGGCCGTCCTTGGCGCGCAGCGAGTAGATGTGGACGGAGCGGTCGGACGACTGGGTGGCGATGTACTCGTTGAGGGGGTCCCAGGCGACGCCCTGGACGTAGTGGCTGTGCTCGGCGATCTGGCGGACCAGCACGCCGCTGGCGGCGTTGTAGATGCGGGCGATGTTGTCCATGCTGCCGATGATGAAGTAGGCGCCGTCGGGCGACCAGGCGAGGTCGTAGATCTCGGCGCCCGACGACCGGCACATGTGCTTCGTGCGCCACGTCTCGCGGTCCTCGATGCCGTCGCTGCCAAAGGCCGCCGCGTGGTGGCTCTCCGACGGCACCCACAGGATGACGTTGCCGTCGTCGCCGGCCGACGCCAGCAGCTCGCCCTTGGGGCTCCAGCGGACCACGTTGACCGCCTGCGTGTGCTTGGCCAGCGTCGACAGGTACTCGACCCGCCTGTTCTCGCCGTCGGCCTCGACCTTCCAGAGCTGCGAACCGGGTCAGCGGCCGGCCCCCCCCCCCCCCCGTCCATCCAGGGCTCGACGATCCTCCCAACCTACCCGAACATTGTTGTCGCCGCCGGCCGTGGCCAGACGTCCCCGCCCGTGCGGCTCAAAGTGGGCCGAGTAGATGGGCGCATTCTGGTCGTGCCAATTGATGATGAGAGGCGTGCTCTTCATGGCGGCATCGGGTGTGGCAGCGGGGCGGCTGCTCCTCGGGGGGGCTCTGTTCGAGACAGACGGACGGCCGTCGGGGCGGTCGAGACGGTCGGCACGGGCGGGCAGGATGCAGCGAGGCCGATGCGGGCTGCCACTCTCTTGCCTCTGGAGATGGGTCGAGGGAGAGGAAGGGAGAGAGCCGGGCGGGAGGAGCTGTCGGTGGCGGCGCTGTGCAGACGCAGATGAGAGAGGTTGGAATGCAGATGGGGAGGCAACGCAGATGCAGATGCAGATGCAGGTCGATGCAGACAGAGCCGGGCCGCGCAGAGGCCGTTGTGAGGCGGGAGTTGGCGGGTGGATGTGACGGTGAGCGTGAAGCCAGAGGCGATGCGTACAGCGTGAAGCTCAGGCCCTGGTGGTCACTTCCCCATCCGTCGAGGCAAGGGAAAAAAAAAAAAAAAAAGAGAAAACGCGAGCAAGAGCGACCGAGAGCGAGCCAGCGCTAGAGACGCTGCGGCCACAGGGCGTCGCGTCCGGGTCGTGCAGAGCAACAGGGGCGGCTGCCGCAGACCTGATTGGCCGCGAGCTGTGCTACAGGGGCGACACAGCTGGAGCGCAGCTGCCGGAGTGCACGGCAACAGTGGCCCATGGCCATGGCAACACCACCACGGCAACACGACGGAACAGGGCTCTGGCCAGCCTCGTTTCAACGCTTGTCGCAAGCCTTGGTTTGTTGTTGGTGTTTGCGTTGTGTTTGGGTCTTTGCGCAGCCCATCGCCTCGCCCTTTCCGGTGCTTTTCGGAGTGCTTTTTGGAGTGCTTTTCGGAGTGCTTTTTGGAGTGCTTTTCGGGGTGCTTTTCGGGGGGGTGCTTTTCCTTCTTTCTTCTTTCTTCCTCCTCTTCCTCTTCCTCCTCCTTTCCCTCCCTCTTCCTCTTCTTCTTCCTCTTCCTTTTCCTTTTCCTTCGTCCATGTCCCTCTTTTCTTGTTCTCTCTTTTCTTTCTTTTCTTTCTTCTCCCCTTCTCCCCTTCTCCATCCTCCCTTCTGCATCCTCCCTCCTCCCTCCTCCCTCCCCCCTCCTCCTCCCCCCGCCGCTCGCCCGTCATCTAGATAAGGCTGCTTCTCCCGAGCCGGGTCGTTGTGTGATTAGTCTCTTGTGGGCGGGAACCAGGTGTGGCGGCCATCGGCCCATTCCATTCCGTCATCTTCCCAACACCGCCATCGCGTGAGTCATTCGGATGCTCATGCAAGCAACCATCTCGTGCGTGCCGAAGGACCACGAACCATCCGTGCTTACGTCGCCAAATCGGGTTGGATCGAGACCGCCCGCCGCGCGAGTAACAAGACACTATGCGCGTTGCTGCGATGAACCGCCGGCTGGCCCGTGGGCCACGGGGATGGGTCCGCCAGCGAATAGAATCATTACGCGCGGACTCGTTCGCTTGAAGTCGGAAGAAGCCACCGCTGCGCCGTCCGACAGGGATCTGCATGGCCGGCCTCTGGCCCCTGCTGTCACGACACATTCGCCAGCGCCCGCCAGCCTCTGCGAATATCCCATTACTCGGACGCATATGCGCGTACTACGATACCTGTGTGTAATACGGCTACATAAAGCTGCCGTGCGGCCGCTCCAGAGACGTGACCCGTCGCGCCTGCCTGCTGCCTCTTCTGTCTGACGACTTAAAAAAAAAAAAAAAAGGGCCCAAACCCGGTTGGAGCTGTACTGCCACTCCCTCCTTCCCAGTCTGGCAAGGGCCTTTGAGGCCTCTGACCGACTTTCACCTCTTATCAGCGGACTAAGGAAGACACGCCCCGTCGTATTACTCCGTACTATCTTGTCAGATTGGCCCGCCGTATGTCCACCACCCGCCTCTGCGCCGGCGTCTGCTCTTCGTACAGGCACCTAGAAACCCTCCCGGCTCGTCCAGGCCGTCTCTGCTTCGAGTCGGTCAATGCTTTTTTAGGCCGTCAGCCATCGCGGCAGAGTGGAGGGGCGCTCTTTGCCGTGAAGGGAAGCTCCCCCCTTCCTAGCGGGGAAGCCGCGACACATGCAGCCAAGCTGCTGTGCTTTCAGAGAAGGAGCACGAGATGTAAGATACTACCGATATGTAAGATACATAGTAATGCTGCTGCACGATGCTGGCCGCCCCTTCCCTGCTCGCCGATGAGTCAACCCCGAACGGCCTGGAGCCTTTACCACCATTGCAGACCTTTTGGTGATCGACAGCGGCGACCTAGTCTCCTGCCTTTTCGCCTCTTTTGGCCTCTGCACGGCGCATCTACTCCGTAGCTCTGGCTTGGATATACCAGCACACCCCCCCGTCTTACAAGATACTTCATGCTATGGCACCTAACGATAGCGATCCACTCCAGCTGCACCCCAGTCGGTGGAGAACGCCCGACTGAATAAGTAACCTATTGCATCGCGCTTGAAGCTTCGCCTGGACATTCTTTTTTTTTTCTGGCCTCCTCTGTATTCTCACCTGTTCTCTTCTTGCTGGCCCATGTCTGCTCCTGCCTGGTGCCCTTGACTTGTATCTTTTGCATTTGCAACGTCACCCCTGCGGCTCAGAGCCGAATCACACGGCCTGGCTGGCACCTACACCCAGAGCAGGGATTCCCTCTTTGCTGATTTTCCTGCCAACCATGCACGATGAATCCATGATTGCTGGAGTCGGCACCGCCTTGGCTGCCATTGCCCTTTCCACCTATCCCGCCGTGTCTGGCCTGGTCCGGCAGATCTTGAGCAGACAGCCGCGCGACGACGCTCTCTACGAGGATGCCGACGGCAAGGCTACGGCCGAGTCGGTGAAGGCCTTCTCTGCCAAGCTTCCCAAGGCCGCCATTCTCGGCTCGGCCGTCCTTGGCTCGGCCGTCTCGCTGGCGGCCTCGGTCCTCGTCACCCTCCACCTTGCCCACGATGGCTTCCTCGTTGAAGATTGGCTGGCCACGGCCGCCTGGGTAGGTCGCTTTGCGTCCAGACAAGACGCGCTTAGACACTTTGACTGCTGACACTGCCGTCACTGCCAGAACCTCATCCTCCTGCAAGCCGTCTCCATCGTCTCCGTCCGGAAGTCCGCCCAGGCGTACAGCTATGGCGTCTACACCTTCATGTCCGGCCTGGTCCTGTCCTTTGTCGTCCTCACCCAGGACTCCCAGGCTTTCGACGAGCTGCTCGAGCTGTACCCGCTGGTCTTTGGCCTTCGCGTCGTCGAGATCGTCGCCATCCTCGGCGTGTCCATGGCCGGCATTCTGCTGCCCCGCCGTCCGGACGTATACTACAAGGACGAGATGGTCGACCGCATGTACAGCACCAGTGCCTATGGCCGCTTTACCTTTTCCTGGTCCAATGACCTCCTGACTCTCTCCACCAAGAAGCAGACGCTCGACCTCGTCGACATTCCTCGCCCCGACCACAACACGCGCTCCGAGGACGTCGCGCGCGCCTGGAAGGAGAACGGCTACTCGTCCCACCGGCTCTGGCTCTCCATCATTCGGGCACACGCCTTCGATTTTGCCATGCAGTGGATCCTCACCATCATCGGCGCCTTTCTCAACTTCGCTCCCCAGTGGGTGATCCTCCAGCTTCTCCGCATCCTCGAGACCCAGAGAAGCGATGAGCCCCGGGGAATAGACGTCTGGATCTGGGTCCTGTGGCTCGGAGTGTCCATCATTGCGCAATCCGTATGCAGCTTCTAAGAACGCCCCCCGTCGCCCGTTCCATCCGCTAACAGACCTGTGAAATAGCTGCTGGAGTCATACATCTTCTGGCTGTCGTGGGCCGACCTCGCCATTCCCATTCGCGCCCAGCTGTCTGCCCTGATCTTCGAAAAGGCCATGCGGAGAAAGGACGTCAAGTCCAGCAAGAAGGCAGCAAAGGGTGCTGTCGCCAGTTCCGGCACCGCTGCCAACCCTACCGAGCCTTCGGCCGAGGACGAGGGCGATGCCGAGGACGATGAGCTCGAGGCGGCAAAGAAGACCAAGCAAGGCACGGTCAACCTGATCGGCGTCGACGGCAAGCGGGTGTCCGATTTCTGCTCTTTCCAGTTCCTCTTCCCGGCAAGCGTTTTCAAGCTGTTTGTGTCTCTGGCCTTCCTCGTCCAGCTCCTGGGCTGGATTCCCCTCTTGGCCGGCTTCTCGGCCATGGCCATCATCATGCCCCTGAACATCCACTTTTCAAAGAAGTACTCGGATGCCCAGGACACGCTGATGAAGCTCCGCGACGAGAAGCTCGCGGTCGTGACCGAGGCGCTGCAGGGCATCCGCCAGATCAAGTTCTCGGCTCTCGAGCCGCAGTGGGAGGAGAAGGTGGGCGAGGTGCGCGACCGCGAGCTGAAGAGCGTCTGGAACGTGTTCATGTTTGACACGGCCCTGATGGCCTGCTGGATCACCAGCCCCATCGCGCTGTCCGCCATCTCTCTGATTGTCTACGCCTGCATCCACGGCGAGCTGACTCCGTCCATTGCCTTTGTCAGCCTGGGCATCTTCCGCTCGCTGGAGACGACGTTGTCGGTCGTGCCCGAGCTGACGACGGACCTTGTTGACGCGTGGGTCTCGATCAAGCGCATTGAAGACTACCTGTCGACGCCGGACATTGAGAAGGTGGCCAGGGACGGCGACGCGGTCAAGTTTGAGAACGTGACCATTGCCTGGCCCTCGGACGAGAAGCTGGAGGACCACGAGCGGTTTGTCCTGCGCGACCTCAACATCGCATTCCCGGCAGGCGAGCTGTCGGTCATCTCCGGCAAGACCGGTTCTGGCAAGAGCCTGCTGCTGGCTGCCATCCTGGGCGAGGTGGACCTGCTGGCCGGCACCATGCACGTGCCGCACTGCCTGCCCATCGACGAGCGCCATGACGACAAGGCGACCAGGGCCAACTGGATTCTGCCCAAGTCGATTGCGTACATTGCGCAGATCCCGTGGATCGAGAACGCCACGATCAAGGACAACATTGTGTTTGGCCTGCCGCTCGACGAGGACCGGTACCGAAAGACGGTCGACGTGTGCGCGCTCACAAAGGACATGGAGATGCTCGCGGACGGCGAGAACACGGAGATTGGCGCGAACGGCATCAACCTGAGCGGCGGACAGAAGTGGCGCATCACGCTGGCCCGGGCGATCTACTCGCGGGCCGGCATTCTGGTCATGGACGACATCTTCAGCGCCGTGGACGCCCACGTCGGCCGCCACATCTTTGAAAAGTGCCTCACCGGCGAGCTCTGTGCGGGACGGACGCGCATTCTGGTCACCCACCACGTTGCGCTCTGTGCGCCGCGGACGAACTTCTTGGTCGAGCTGGGCGACGGCCACGTTGCGCACGCGGGCCTGCTGTCGGAGCTGGCCCGGGACGGCACCCTGGAGCAGATCAAGAGCCACGTGGAGACGGCGGAAGAGGCCCTGGAGGACGAGACGGTCGACGCGACGGCGGTCAACTCCGACAACAACACGGACAGCGGCGAAGATGCGGCCAACGGCAGCGGGGCCGACGACGGCGGCGCTCTCAAAAAGGTCGCGTCCAGGGCGACGCAGCCGCAGGAGCCGGCACGCCAGGCCAGGAAGTTTGTCGAGGAGGAGAAGCGCGAGGAAGGCGCTGTGCGCAAACATGTGTACGTGGCGTATCTCAATGCCAGCGGCGGATGGATGTTCTGGATCGGGGCTCTGGTCTTCTTTGTGTTTCTCGAGCTGAACGCGATCGGTAAGTCGTCCCCGCCTCCCCCTTCCCGTCCCTTCTCGGCAATGGCTAACGTGCTCTCTGCAGGCCGCTCATGGTGGCTTCGGGTCTGGACGGGCCACTACGAGAGCGGAGGAGAAGAGGCCGAGGCCGCGCTGAACCTGTCGGCCATGGGCCGGCAGTCGGCGGCCCAGCTGTCGGTCGGCCAGCAGTCGGTCGGCCAGCAGTACTCGTACGGCTTCGCCCACCCCATGCTGGCAGGCTCGGAGCCCGGCGCCCACTCGTCGCAGTACTACATGACCATCTACGTGGTGCTGGCGGTGATCTCGGCGCTGTTCGGGTCGCTGCGCTGCTATTACGTGTACCGCGGGTCGATCCGGGCCAGCAGCACGCTCTTTGCCAAGCTCAACTTTATCATCCTGCGGTCGCCCCTCCGCTGGCTCGACACGGTGCCGGTGGGCCGGATCCTGAACCGGTTCACGGCGGACTTCAACACGATCGACACGCAGATGGCCAACTCGATCAGCTTCGGGGCGGCGGCGCTGATCCGCGTGCTCGGCGTGATCATTGCGGGCATGATGGTGTCGTACTTTGTGGTGCTGCTGTCGGTGCTGCTGCTGGTGGCGTGCACGTACTTTGCCTTCCTGTACATTGCGGCGGTGCGGCCGGTCAAGCGGCTGGAGAGCACGGCCAAGTCGCCGGTGTTTGAGCAGTTCGGCACGGCGCTCTCGGGCGTGGCGACGATCCGTGGGTTCGATAAGCCGAGCGTGTACATTGAGCGCATGTACCGGCGGCTGGACGACTGGTCGACGACGACGTGGCACATGATGCTGTTCAACCGCTGGGTGGGCTGGCGCATGAGCCTGGTGGGCTCCTTCTTCTCGGTCATGGTGGCGGCGATCGTGCTGGCGTCGCCGCAGATGGACTCGGCGCTGGCCGGCTTCGCGCTGGCGTACGCCATGGAGTTTGCCGCCAGCATCATGTGGGCCGTGCGGCTGTACGCCAACGTGGAGCTGCAGATGAACGCGGCTGAGCGCATCATCGAGTACACGGAGCTGTCGACCGAGTCGCTCGAGGGCGCCCGTCCGCCGGCGGCCTGGCCGACCGAGGGCCGCATCGAGGTCGACAGCCTGGTCGTCAGCTATGCGCCAGACCTGCCGCCGGTGCTCAAGGGCATCTCATTTGCCGTCGAGCGCTGCCAGCGGGTCGGCGTGGTCGGCCGCACCGGCGCCGGCAAGTCGTCGCTGACCCTGGCGCTGTTCCGCTTCCTGGAGGCGCAGTCGGGCAGCATCCACGTCGACGGCCTCGACATCAGCGGCATCCGGCTGCACGACCTGCGCGCGCGCCTGGCCATCATCCCCCAGGACCCGGTGCTGTTCTCGGGCACCATCCGCACGAATCTGGATCCCTTTGACGCCTATACGGACGAGGAGCTGCAGGACTGTCTGGCGCGCGTGCACCTGACGACGCCTTCCTCGTCATCCTCGTCATCCTCGTCATCCGCGCCAGCGGCACACAACGGCAACGTGTTTGACGACCTGCAGTCGTCCGTGTCCGAGGGCGGCCTCAACCTGTCGCAGGGCCAGCGACAGCTGCTGTGTCTGGCTCGCGCCATTGTGCGGCGGCCCCGCGTCATGGTGCTCGACGAGGCCACGTCGGCCGTCGACATGCACACCGACGGGCTGATCCAGCGCAGCATCCGCGAGGAGTTTACCGGCGCCACGCTGCTGGTCATTGCGCACCGCCTGAGCACCATTGCCGACTTTGACCGCATCCTGGTGCTCCAGGACGGCACCGTCGCCGAGTACGGGTCGCCACGTGACCTGTGGGCCAAGGGCCCCGACGACGGCATCTTCCGCGCCATGTGCGAGGAGAGCGGCGAGCGCGACAAGCTGGAAAAGGTGGTGTTGGGCGAGGCGTAGAGTTTGGTGTGTTTTCACGTTGTTCAAAAAATCGGAGGGTTGCCCCGTCTGTGGGCCTGTGGTCTGTGGGCCTGTGGGCCTGTGTGCCTGATGGCCTGTTTGCTTTTATTTGGTCCATTTCCCCCCTGTTCTTGCTGGTAGACTTGTAAGCTGGTTTTATATCTTCTTATATCGCTGTTTTCATAGACAAATGGTGCTGTTGACTTGTTGGACAAAGCTCTCCCTTGCATCACGTGACCATGTCGCCATCCTCACGGCAGCTGCAGGGCGTCTCGGTCTCCAACCTCGGCGATGTGTTCCTGGCCGTGCCAGAGGTACCGCACGAGCAGGACCTTTGAGTGCTTTGCGTCTAGTGTCTCCGGCTGCTGTCTCCTGCGGAAGTGAGGCGCCGGGTCCCAGAAGCCCAGCAGGCGGCTCTTGCGCACGCCGCGGGGGATCAGCAGGCTGTCCGACTGCGCACAGACAGCGCCGTCCGCCGCCACCAGACCGGGAACACTGCTGTTGCTTCCTGCCGGTACCACCAGCGCCGCCACGGCCGCCGTCACGTCGGCCACCTCGTAGTCGGGCGACCAGCCGTTCCGCGTCGCCATGGCTGTCGACACAGCCGCGGTGCCCTTCCTTCTGAGCCCAGTCCGACCCGAGTCGTCGTCGTCGTCGTCGTCGTTGTCGTCGTCGTCATTATCATCGTCGCAGTCGTCGGCTTCGTCGGCCACGGCCACGGCCACGGCCACGCCGTACTTGGCACTCAGGATGACCAGCCCGCCCGCTTCCTTGTCTCTGCCGCTGCTGCTGCTGCCGCCGCCTGCTGCTGCCGTCGCCCTCTGCGCGTCCACGGCCGACGACAGCACCATGGTCAGCTCGTCCGCCTCGGCCCGATGGCGGCCAATGGCCTGTTCCTCTTCAAAGTCTGCAGCCACGCTCTGCTGCTGCTGCTGCTGCTGCTGTGTCGACGTCTGCTTCCGCTTTCGCCTCTGCCGGGCCCGCAGATACACCTGCACCAGCTCCAGCGCAGCCACGGCAGCCAGGGGCAGCCCGGCAGCCCAGACAAACAGCCTCGACGTCACGCCCAGACTCCCCGACGCCGGCAGCAGCAGGAACGGCAGCTTGATCCGCTGGCCCGCGCGCGACCAGTACAGAGACACGTGCACGCTGCCGCTGCCGGCGCTCAGGGCGACCTCCAACCCCAGCTTGGGAGGCGTGCTGCTGACACTGGGCCCAGACGTCCAGCCGTGCCGGAACCCCCACCATCGTATCGGCGCCAGGCCCCGAATGGCCACATAGCCGTCCGCAGAGAAGCGGCTGGCGCACAGCTCCGCCTCCATCCGCACCGCCTGCTGGCTGCCGCTCGTCCTCCGGCTCTTCTTCGCCCTCTTCCCCAGATGTCGCCACGGCGTCAGAAACAGGGTGCGGCCGTATCTCAGGTAGCCCGCCACCGTCATCTGCCCCGCGACAGCTGCCGAGACGGTCCAGGTGCCCCTGCTACCGCTGCTTCTGCGACTGCTCGCTGCTAGATCATCAACATCCCCGTCGATGCCCTTGAGGCCCCGGTCAGCGGGCCCCGTCAGCGGCCGTCTGGCATGCAGTCCCAACGCGTGCGGGCTCAGACAGTAGCCGACCTCAACCATGGGCGCAATGCACCGCGCCACGACCGTCTCCACGGCATCGGCGGCCGGGGAAAGCGGCCACAATTGTGACCAGTAACTACTGCTGCCGCTGTCTGCGCATAAAAAGGCGCTGCCCCGACCCATGCGCCGTGACAGACCAAGTCCGAAGCGCGGGGCCGACGCGCCAAGCGAAGATGCTTTGCCGTCGTGCACCATGACCTCGATATGCAGCGGCTCCTCGGGAAACACGCCGATCGCCTCGTCTACACGAGGAATCGTGAGGGGGACGGACTGGGCGACACGCGTCGTCACGCTCAGCCGCGGCAGCACTTCCGCCTCGACCTCCGCCACGGTAGGCGGCAGCCGGCTCGGCATCGGGCCCCACGCAAACTCTTGGCGGTAGGAGAGCGCCACGCGCCCTGTCGATCGCGTGTCGGCCAGCTGAAGAGCCCGCGTGGGTGCCAGGACCTCGGACAGGAGTGGCTGGTGACGGTCTGTCGACAGAGGAGCATCGCGGCTGCTTCTCCGGTCGGCAGAGGTCGACGTCACGGCGTAGGTCGAGGCCGACACGCCAACGATGGGTGTGCTGCAGAACACCGGCCAAAGCTGCAGCCGCGCCGTGCTGACGGCCGACCCACTACGGCTCGCACCGAACCGTCCACGCAGCTGATTCAGCGCGTACCGTGTCCCGTGCAGACGGCGCTGCAGCTGTAGAATCCCCGCCTGCGTGTAGCGGCCAACTCCAGGAAGACCGATACGGACGGCCTGTGTGAGGGAGTAGTCGACCGAGCTGAGCGAGCTGCTGCCGGCCTGTGTCTCCTCGTGCTGCAGGTGCCGGGGCAGCAGCATGCGGCTGGCGTCGTAGCGGATGCCCATGTCGGTCGTGGCTTGGAAGCTCTCCCGGCTTGCCAGGACTCTCAGGCGCCGAGCCTCGTCTCCGTCTCGGGCCCCATCCTCTGCATTCATCCCGTCAGGACCGTCAGAATCGCTGCTGCCGCTGTCGTCCTCGTCCCCGTCGTCATACTCCTCCTCCTGGTCGTCCAAGTAGCGGTCGTATTCCAGCCTTTGTGCCGGGTCGATCAGCGTCTCGAACGCTGCCTGTGCCTGCACAAAGTAAAAGACGGCCGTCGGCTGCAGTGCCTTTGCTATTCCGCAGCGGCCACCACCGCTGCGGTTGTTGTTGAGCAGCCGGAACAGCCGGTAATAGGCCGCTCGGATCTCGCCGGGGAGCGGTGCTGGATGCCGCGCAAGGCAGAGCACCTCGTAATACGTGCGGTGCATTGGCTGTGGCTGGCCGGGCATCGTGGCCTGCAGCAGCGGAGAGCATAGCAGAAGCTGGTCCTGCTGCAGCTGCAGCAGCTCGTCCTGGAGCTGCTCGGCCTGCTGCCCTGCCTTTTGCTTGCTGTCACCGTCGCCTTTGGCGTGCTGCTTCGGTGTGTGCTGCCCGTCTTCGTCGCCCTCGTCGCTCTCGTCTTCGTCCTCGTCCTCGTCTTCGTCTTCGTCCTCTTCCAGCAGCGTGTCGTATCCGGCCGTGATCGTATCGCCGCCCTCGCTGCCCAGGAAGCTGTCATCGCCGAAATCCGAGCTCCAAACCGAGCTCGGCGCAATGGACGGCGCCCGGGTGGATGGGGCCAAGATGGACGGCACCCTGGATGTGCCCATGGAGAAGACCGACGCGGTGTCAAAGATGGACGACGCCCCGTCATCAAAGTCAAAGTCGTACACGCTCCTCGTGGCCGCAAACTGCTCCGTTAGCGAGAAGCGGGATTCTCCAGCTCGCGCCGCCGAGCTCCCGTAGATCTGGCCGACGCTCGACTGGGGGCCTCCTCCAGAAACGGTCAGGTAGTCGTCCGAGCCGCCATTCGTCTTGCTGCCACTGCTTCCGTCGCCGCTGTCGCCGCCGTCGCCGCTACCACCAGAAGCAGCAGCAGCAGCAGCAGCAGCAGAAGAAGAAGAAGAAGTTCGGTTCACAGACGCCGATGACCGACCAGCAGACGACGATGACGTCGCTGACAGATGGCGCGAGCTATGGTGGCGGGACGACGTCCGGTGGGACCCGGCTGTGGACGTGGACGTGGATGAACGCCGGGATCGCCTGCGAGAGTCGGACATGACGAGTCGAACCGGCCTTTCATGCAGGGAACAGAAGATGCAGATTTTCAGAAAAAGAATACGAGAGGGGAAAAGAGAAAGGAAGAGACAGCGACAAAAATAGGAAGGCACGCACGGTAGGAAAGAGGCGGCAGGAGGCTTCTGCGTACCTGCCCAAGCGCCCAATCGGTGGCGGAATAGACTAAAACAATTCGTCTCACCGCCCCCTCGATGGGAAGGCACCGCAAGCGTACGAGTATGATTGGCAGGTGCAACCCCCAAACGGTCTCTGCCAAACGTGGCTAAAGAGGGGCTTCTGCATAGATCAGGCGCCGTGACAGTTGTTATCTACAGGACGTGTGTAAATATCACACGAAACCCGAGAGGGCCGACTGCTTTCAAGGCCGCGTCAGGTGACGTCCTTGCAAGCTGAATATAAAGGGCGGAGGCCCAGAGGGCTTTGGCTGTTTGTTTTACGTTCTATGTCCAACGACTTTTCTGTGCAGATCTATGGAGAAGAGAAGGCTTTCTTTAAGCAGGGCTGTTTCTGTGCGGTGGGGGATCTCGGTCTCGTACAAGGTGCAGCATCCGCTGCGCTGCTCACAGCTTGACGACCTGCTCTGCCGTGTAGCCGAGCTCCTTGAGCATGCCCGTCAGCTCGCCCTGGTTGCTGGGGCTCTTCTTGGGACCGGAGACGGCCTTCATCAGGCCCGGAGGGCCGCAGACAAACAGCTTAATGTCACCCGACGTCGGCTCTGGCAGCACCTGCTTCAGCAGCTCCTTGGTGATGTAGCCCTTGGAGCCGCCGGTCCAGCTGTCCGAGGGCGGCTTCTCCAGCACGTAAAAGGCGCGGAACTGCTGCGGGTACGTGTTCTCGAGCTCGTTTAGCTGCTTGCGCAGCAGGATGTCGTCCTCGGCAATGTTGCCAAACACCAGCGTGACCTTGGTCTTGTCCACGCCCGCGTTCTTGAAGATGGCCCGCAGCAGCTGGTACATGGGCGTGATGCCAGTGCCGCCCGCCAGCAGCGCAATGTGCTCGTGCTTGTTGGGCGCCCACGCGTACTTGGTGATGGGGCCCTTGACCTCCAGCTTCTGGCCCGGCACCAGCGAGTGGATGTGCGTCGACATCGGCCCGCCCTCGTACCTCTTCACCAGCAGGTCCAGGTGGCCCACCGCATCGTCGTCGCTGACCGCCGTGTACGGCCGCACCACCGGCTTCTCGGCGCCCTCCGGCTTGAACTTGGTCAGCAGCGCCGACGCCGCGTGCATCCCCGACACGCTGTCGTCCTCGGGCAGCTTGAACCGGAACTGCTTCGTGTTGTGGTTCAGCGTCTCCACGCTCTCCAGCTCCAGGCTCAGGAACCCCTGGCTCCCACCCGTGAACGTCTCCTTGTGCGCGCCCGCGCCCTCGGCTGCCGCGCCCGCCGTCGCCTCCTTTGCCGCTGCCTGCGCCTTCTCGGCCGGAGCCGCGCTCGTTGAAAAGTAGTAGTAGCCGCCGCCGCCCGCCGCCGCCGCCCCGATCGCTACCGTGATCAGCACCGGGTTGCTGCTGCTGCCACCGCTCGGAGACGGTCCCGTCGCATACCGACGGCAGGCAGTCGTCTGCTCCGTATTTGTCAGCTTCAGCCGCCGACAATGGCATGCGGAAAAGAGCTCCTCCATCCGCCCAGCACAGCCGCTCGCGCGTTTTCAGCTTACCTGTCTCAGCGGTGCCGCCGACTGGAACGTGCGGAATGCTGTGCGAGCAAACATGACGTCTGAATTTGCAGATACAGGGATGAAAATACAACGAGGTGCTGTCTAGATAGGCCAATGGCAGAGTGATGAAGGAAAGAGCGTGCAGTGGGGCTTTACGGGTCGGCGAGGAAAGAACAATGGCTGAGAACCGGGTGTGTGCTAATATGGACGGAGCTCTTCCTCATATGTCCGAGCCGCCTAACCAATCAGTGCTTCGCCGGCGATGTCAATGGCCGATGTAATATAATTTTGTAATTCACTCTTATCCACGTAATGGCACCGCTACAAACTATGTAGCAGAAACCTTTATTATGTAAGCTCTACGGTAACCTCGTGAACAACACGGCATGGCTTTAGATTGCTTGTAGTGACGTGCAATCCCTATCACTCTATACTCTACATGCTGCTTCCTTTTTCCTTTTCGGCCGTTTTGCCTTGCTCAGCCAAGCTCACCGGCTGGCCATCCATTCTGCCATGCGTTAAATCGTACACTAGCTCATATCCAAAAAAAAAAAAAATGAACATGCCAAGAAATGCACCCCGTGTACAACGCAGTCTTGCTCCGTCCTGTCAGCTTTGCGAACCGTTGTAACAACAGTGCAAGGATAACGAAACAAAACGTTGGGGCATCAATGCCAGATCCGAAACACGTCTGACCACACGCAGACTGAGAGAAGAAGAAGCGAGGCGAGGACGCCCCCAAAATGCCCACCTCGATAGTATACAAAAAGTCGATACAAACACCGATGCGTAGTAGTCTAATATGCCGTCAAACTCCATTATGACTTGTGTCCCCGGCACTGCGGTTTGGTGCTGTCCCATCCACCACATCCATGACGTCGTCAGGCAAGGAGCCGAGAGACGAGAGACCAGTATTTTCGGCCTTTTTAACGGGCAAGTCTTGACTTCCCCGGCGCATCGGACCAATGTCTTGGTGGTTGAGAAGTGTTGGCGTGTTGGCTTGGGAGCCACCGCGTTGGCCGTGGTAGTGGACTACTTGTGGCGGAACCTGCCCAGCTTGCGTACCAAGTAGATGCTGCGGATAGGGATCGAGGTCCTTACTGGAGGTGGAGAAGGTCGACACCACGGGCTGGGGGTAGCTATTGGAGGCATTGCTGGGAGTGGGCGTGTGGCCACCAAATCCCTGAGCATGCTCAGGCTGCGTCGGTGTCCCCGCATCATTGGGACTGCCAAGACCTTCGCTGGCCATCACCTGGCCCGTGAGACTCGTCATACCGCCCTCGATGTCGCGGAGGAGACGGACATATTCCTCGGGGACTAAGCCGCTTTCCTGTGTCTTGGGGTCCATGGCCACAAGCCAGCCCTGGCCATGGCGGTACGACACCCAGATGATCTGTCCCTCAACAAGAGGCAGCTCGTTTTCGTTCTCGCGCGAAAAGTCAAACAAGGCCACGGCTTTGCCGTGCATCTCTTCGTCGGGTGAGGTGATGGTGAACTGGTAGTCACGCGAATAGCGAGACTGGTCGTCTTCGCGGAAGTCCGGCGACGATATCGGGCTCGACGCGTCCGACTCCGGCCGGTAACCTCCGTAGTTTCGGGGCTGTTGACTAGCCAGCTGGTAGTGATGGGCGGACTGCCGTGCTTGGCCCGCCGGGTATGTGACATATTCGCCGCCAGGCCCATTGGCCTCTTCGCCCTGGTTTACGTAATACCGCTCGCCACCGTCGCCGCTCGTGCCAGCAAAGTATCCTCTTTCGCGATCGAAATTGTCCGGGTTCAAAAGGCTGGTGCCATTGCCACTGCCGCCGACGCCACTGCCACCACTGCCACCGCTGCCACCGCCGCCGCCAACGCCAACGCCAACGTCGACGCTATCACCGACGCTTTCCACTGCATCGACACTTTCCATGGCCCGAGCGCTTCTGCGACGGCTGGGTGTGTACGCAGAAGATGCAGACTTGTGCTTTCGGTGCCTTGAGCTGACAACTGGACTCTGAAGATCCTCATCCTCGCTCCATGGCGGACCGTCGGCAAGGTAAATTGGCGGTAGATCGATTGCACGGTTGTATGTACCGTTCTCCCACGAATCCGTGTCCCAGCCTGTTTTTGCCTCCCAAGAGAACAGCGGGTCAGAAAGACGACGCTGTGACTGGGACTCGATAGAGGGTGTCACGACCGATGGCGGCCGCGACGGTTCCGGAGGAGGTCCATAGTGCAAGGGATGGACAGGAGGATAGGCGAAGTCCCGAACCGATGTGTATGGCAGGCTGGAGGGATATAGCGGGAACACGTGGGAGGTAGGTCGCGACCGTGGGGGGACTGAACCGACCGAGTACTGCGAAAGCCTGTTCTTGGACGCGTGTGACATTGGCCTTTGGAGATTTGTCCGGCGGGAGGACGGAGAGGTTATCGGTTGAGGGACCGGGGACTGGCTCGGGTTGAGTAGAGGCGAGGATGAGACGATGGGTGGTGATGTCGCGGGCGAGGATGAAGGAGACACAATGGCTGCCATCGTGGAGGTGGTCGAGGTCGAGGGGGGGTGGACGGCGGGAAGGAGGAGGGGCCAACGACGCTATTTTTAAATTTTATATAAGCCCCCGAACATGCAGGCGGACCACTGTATGCTGGATTTTTTGGTTTTTCTCTATGGGCAACCCGAGGGGGGGGGGGGCGCTTTTCGTCTGGTGCTGGCGTCGGAGTGGGCCTTCGAATAGCGCCCCGGTCACCGCTTCAGAAATGCGCTTTTTCGGCCAAGACCTGTCGGCCGTTGAAGGAGATGTTGAAGCAGGAGCTTTTGCGGCGAGCTGGTGTTGGTGATCGCCAAGGATACTGATTTCCAGCTTAGCGTGTCGTTTTCAGGACTGACTGTATTTTTCGGTTCACTTCGACCCATTCGACCTAGGAAGAGTCGAAATTCGTATTGGCCTGTTTTCGCATTCGCCGCGCTGCTGGCAGGTGAAAATAGGAAGAGAGAGACGTAAAGTCGACAGGAACCAGAAGACAGAGGAAAGGTAGTCTATGGCCGTACTGCCTCGTGGAGAGCCCACAGATGGACGGGCGGAGCGACAGATCGCAAATATTAAGGTAGCGAAGGTATCTTAAGATTGGATGCGACTCGACCAGATTGGCGGCAGCCAGCACAGCAAGGAGAGGGAAATGTCGGTCGGTGAGGAGGCGCCGTTGCTGGGCTTTTCTCAAGGCGTCTTTCTGGAGACGAAGAAAGCAATAAACAAACTGCAGCGGCGCAGGGCGACCAGGCACGTCGGCGGCGGCAAAAGAGAAGAAAGAATGCAGCTCAAAGAGAGGAACAACGAGGATGTAACGGTGTACAGTCGGGCGCGCTCAAAGGAGGGAGCGACGAGCAGTTTTGAAATCCAGTCAGAGATGGCGAAAGGATTCAAGGGTGCAAAATGAAACCATGTCTTTTCGAGTCCAGCTGGTAAAGTCAAAAGTGAGGAGGAGGAAAGAACAGACTGCTCCGACAAGACAGTTGGGGTGAGCGCTAAGCGCGAGGAAGGAAGGAGCGATAGAACGACAGGGTGCACGACAAGGCAAGGGGCATTGGGCGGGGGGGGCAAGAGCAGGAGAGAACGCTGAGTGGTCGCTAACCAGCTGGTTGGAGAAGGGGTTCGGGCGCCAAAGACTTTGGTATGGTATCGAATTGCATCCAAGGTGCAGTGGGCTCAATTTTCTATGGTCTACTTTTTGGCCGGCAGCCATCCACAATGCCGCACATGCGCCAGATCCCGGCGAACATCAGATTCTGCCAGCGTGCCTTGTTCTGAATGGCAGAGAGCTTCCATGCGCATATCACGCCAGTTCCGGAAGCCAATTTGATAAGGGCTGCACGTAAGATCCATTAGGGTAGTGGTAGTGGCATCGAAGAGTTCGTAAGATAAAGAATGAAACGGCACATCCGACTTGGGTTCTGTGCTTCACAACTGCCATCTTGGAGGCGCAAGCGTGTGGTCCTCGGCGGATCCCAAGACCTTACAACAATTGCAATTCCCATTGCATTGTGGCACTGCATTACGAGTACATGGTAACACTCTCGTCGGCCTTTGTTGCCCGGTTCTATTTCTGGCACAGCTCGGTTGTCAGCCACCAGAATGGATTCCCCTCCCTCGGCAGACATGGAGCCCCTTCTGTTTTCCAGCATAGGCACCATGCCACACATGGACAGCGTGATCCTGTAGCACCATATCCGAATACGCGATGTCGTGCTCGTTTGGGCCAGCCGGCAATCGCAAAAACAAAAAGCGAAACTCTAATTTCAACAAACCACGTTAGATGGGAGAGCTTGCTGGTGATCCTCATTCGCCGCATCGTAGGGTGTTGTCCCGCCCATGTGATACTGATTGTTTGCAATCTGATGGGCTTTATTCCTAGCGTGCGACGAGTCGCCGTTGCACCGTTGCGAACTCCCCCTGGCCACTCTTGCCAACTGCTCGAGAAGGGTGTCTTTATTGTCGCTTTGTGGAAATGCCTTTACTAGTAAACCAGCCTTAACTTCGTGGTTGGATTGAGCGATATCACATTTTTGTATGAACCGAAGGAATCGATTGCGAGTACCCCCTTCGAAGACAATGGTCGGTCGTTGTCCCTTTACCCACTTCTCGGGATATGGCCCTCCGCCCGAGTCTCCTTCGCCTTGAGAGGCACCTAACAGCGTAGTAGGCGAATAAGCAGTTGCCCCACTTCCGCCCCATGATGAAAAGGCCCATTCCAGCAATCTGGACGCAGAGGTATTCGTAAAGGTGTGGCTTTGTCGAAAATGTGATTATTAAGAGCTTGTCGGTTGTAGAGTAGAACAGCCGGATCTTTCGCCCACATACTTCTCGTTCCTTTTGTATCTCGGAAAACTGCGTTGGTGAGACTTGGCTCACAATGAGCGAGTTGCCTTTGGTTCCGGCCATCTTCTTGAACAGCGCTTTCAGAGTCGTATACCGTATCTCTGCTACCAGACGTTCCCCGGTGCTATCCAATGCTGATATGCTGTTGTGCTGTAGTTCAATTTCTGGTAATTCTGGTGCGGGAGTGACAACTTTAGGAGTATTCCACTTTACGAATCAGTTAAGTTGCTAGGTCGAATCTTTGCTGACTTGTGAGCGCGAATATAATGGGCAGTGAAATAAGAGACCCCATATTAACCAGAAGCATAGGATATGTATCCGGATCTTCTCGTTTCAACGCAACTCCCCCAGACTGTAAGGGAGCGAAAGTCTGGAAGTGTTCTGATATTGCAGTTAGTGGTAAGGCGGCCTGTCCATCCCGCCTGCCCCAGAGTCGTGCCGGCTGATATCCCAATAGCATTCTTTCCATTCGGTAATTTCTATATCATCAGGAAAATCCTTGCTCTCGCACTAATTCGAACGCCACTGCTTGCTTTGTATAATGGGGTTGGTGCGATAAATGCACCAACGGAGTAGGCACAGAAAGCAGGTGGAAGTAAAAGCCGTTAGCTGATTCAGCAACTATCAATACCCACTATACTTTGTAGGATACGTTCCAATCAGATCCCTATCTGAGAACGCACTACTCCGTATTAATAGGGCAATTCTGCTGGAAGAAAAAAACAAAAGCATCCATCAATCAAAACACAAAAAAAAGACATTAACTCAGCGTCGCCTGCTCACGACCTGTTATTCCCCAACGCCCATGCAGATAGATACCTTTACTTGAAATTCCATCATAGGGCATGCCCTCTTCTTTGATGCGAATTTCGGCGCAAGACATGACGTGAAAGGTAAGGCGATTGGCGATTCGATGATGCATTTCTCTCTCCCTGTTCCTCCTCCTACACATGATGACTATTTAATATTGGAGCTATCTGATAAGCTTGATGAGACATTTTACATACGCAAAATCCTGATATTTGTATGGAGCGGAAGAATATATTTAATAGCCAACGCACGCATTCATATATCATTGACATATCGCTGACTGTGATGGTTCTAGGTTCATCGGATCAAGGTCCACCTGTCTTCTCTGGAGATTGCAGCCCCTGTCTCGCGTTATTTGACCAGCTATATGCACGACATGGCTGTCACAAATGATGCGGTTACGGAAATGTCCAACCCGTCTCCCCTGAAAACCGAGATGGACGCGTCCACCGGTTTCCAGCTGAAGTTCTGCACTGTTTGTGCTAGCAACCAGAATCGGTACGTATGGCAAGCTGCGCTGGCGAATCAGTGGATTCGGAAAATCTAATACACAATACAGGTCGATGGAAGCACACCTCCGCCTTGGCAAGGCAGGCTTCCCAGTCGTTTCCTTCGGTACAGGATCTCTCGTACGCCTGCCAGGACCGAGCATAACACAACCGAATGTATACCAATTCAACAAGACGTCGTATGATAGCATCTACCGTGAGCTCGAGGCTAAAGATGACCGGCTATACCGCGCCAATGGCGTCCTCAACATGATCGATCGCAATAGAGGTGTGAAGTGGGGGCCAGAGCGTTGGCAAGACTGGCAGATTGGAATCCCGCGACTGGAGCACGCTTCAGACCTGGGTAGCATTGGCACGGAGGGCGGTGTTGTTGACATTGTCCTGACGTGTGAGGAGCGCTGCTGGGACGCCGTGATTGACGACCTGCTCAACCGTGGGTCGCCGCTCAACCGTCCAGTTCACGTCATCAACGTGGATATTCGCGATAACCACGAGGAAGCCGCAGTAGGCGGAGGTGCCATTCTGGACCTCGCCAGCACTCTCAACCAGATTGCCGCCAAGGAGAGGGAAAAGGTTGGTGCCGCAAATTTCGACGCAGGCGGAGCTGCTAGTCGATCCGGTTTTGATGAACGCGTTCCCGACGTCATTGCGGAGTGGCAGGAACGGTGGCCTAACTTGCCGGCTACTTGGACGCTGGCATGGTTCTGAACGGCTTTCGGAACATGAGCAATCTTCTGTCGGCAGCTTGAATGCTGGGACTCGGGTCACGCTTGGTGACGTTAGCATCTTGCCTAGCTCTGAAATGAGCAATTTGAGACCTCAACCACGGCATCATCCGCTGCCGGAACTACAGGACCTGATACTTGTAAGGGAAGCGCAGTTGAATGCAGAGAGGCACTGGCCGTGTACGGGTGTTGTGGGGGCCTGGCAGCAACAGGTCGTAGACGATGTATAGCCGTGTTGCGATGCCATCTACGGAGAGACGAGGACGCAGTGACTTGGCTGTCATTGTGCTTCGTGCGAAAGGGTTGTTTTGTACTCGTAGATATTTTACAACTCGCTGGTGCAAGATGATCAAACACACAACGCATGACGCGACATACATGGCACCAAAACCTGGCAATTTCATGCAGACCCGCAGATTCAGGAGAGACGATCCCAAATTGCTTCTTCCCTTTTCGACCAACTTTTCCGCGTATGCCATAGCCACTTTTAATAGAGCGTATTACGACACGGTCAATTTTTCCATACTCGTAGTATCGTGCCGGCCTGAGAGGGCTGACCATAAGCATAGAATTCATCGAGGCACGGCGGGAGTCATCCATTGGCTTGCGAGGGTAACGGAGGCAGAGGACTCCCCTCCGTTATTAGTGCTAGCACAAGCGAGATTTTGCAGGTTGCGCACGATCGGAGGGCCTGGGCGGTCTAGACCGCTTGCTGCACGTGACTCTGCTCACACCACTCACCAATCGACTACGGAGAAAAAAGAAGCTTTCGTCTCTTCTTCTGACGGCCTCCGGAAGGGGTCGCACTGGTCGCAGCAGCCCGGCTCTGCGCCAAATGAGCGCAAATCACCGCCACACATGCTCATAACAGCAACTCAGGGGTTTGATTGAGCCTCTACGGGGACTGGGACGTGCCAATTACCTTGCACGGCCGTCCAGGGGTCGTCAGCCAGCTCCACAGGAACAGACATAGCGCCAATATTCCAGCGATAGTGGTTGGGTGAAAAGAAACACTACCCAGGGATATTGTGACCCCCTGAGGACGATGTCTGGAAGCGCAGCCGACTTGGCGTACTACTCCGTATCTTACATAGTATCGTAGAGGATTTCTGCACGTCTAGAGGGTCCTGTCTCGCTGCTCAAGACATGTTGTGCAGCAGGTACATGGTAGAAAGGGCGTTCTGCAGGTAAGGTTGTATTGGACGACCGGGACTTGCATTCCTACCGTACTATGTACCATGTACACCATGTGAGATGGCAGATATTTTAGATTTCCGATATTATGTATTGCCAGATATCTTATGGGAGGGGCCGGTAATTACTCGTGCTGGCTATTTTTGAGATGCGCCTTGTCCACGAACGGCCTAGCAATGCTGTGCGGCCTTCTGCTTTGTAAATGTACCTAACAGGCTACGAATACAGTGCGTTGGCGCGCGCCAGACGTCCCCACTGGAGCACTCATTCCGTGCTGTTCCTGAGCCACCCCCATCTCCCCCGGGGCCAGCCGCCCGAGAAGTCGCCAATCAGAACCTCACCTTCCAAGACCACCAGCATTCCACACACACGCACGCGTAGCGGACTTGTTCCTGGCGCTACTGCTGTGCGTGCCCTCCGTCCACTTGTTCGCTCTTGCCGCCTTTTTCCTCAGCCGTTGTGGACGCCCAAGTTCTGGTCGCGCCTTCCTGGTCCGACCCCTCCGGCCTACCACGTAAGATACTTGCGCCGTCGGCGTCTCCTTGCATACTATTAAGATATATAGTACGATAATACAAGTACTCCGTAATACTTTGCTCTCCATGCTTCCCATACTTTGTTACGTCGCACACGCCCCCCCCCTTCCCCAAGCATCCCATCGCCTGCCCAGTCTGACGTTTCAGCACATCCCGCCGTCTGTGTCGCAGGTTCTTCTTTCCCTCTTTTCTCCACGCGTTAGACAGCTCTACGTACGCTCCTTCCCCCAATCCGTCACCCCCGTATAACCCCCTATTGTGGCTCGACTGGCCGGTTTCCTTCAGTAGTCCTCCATCACTCCTTCTCTCGTCCACTTCGTTCCCATGTCTGATTCCAAGCCTTCTGTCTTGCATTAGCCCCATCAGCTAGCCTCCTGCCGTCCTGACCATTCGCCCCCTTTTTGTCTCTCACTTCTTTACATACTTTTTTCTTGCATCTTCTCTCCACGCACACCGCCCAACACCTGCTGACTGGACAATTGAATGGCTGCCAACGAGTAATACGAATGCAACACGTCGAAGCACTGCACCAGGCGATCAGCACAGGAACAAAGGCCTGGGACCGAGCACGTGTTGCGCGCAAGGACAAAGGAAAGCCGATAGCAAGGGGTGGAAACCGGACAGCAACGGCCGGATAGGACAAAGAGCAGAGCACGAATCGAACCCGAAGCATCGCACAACCCGGGAAACAAAACCATGAATGGACGCAATGCACCGCTTTCACCCGTATCTTTAGGCGACAGTGACTGGCCCTCTTCCTATCCCATGGACAAGGACGACCCTTATGCCAACGGCCGCGGCCAGCTCGTCTCTCCTCCCAATTCCGGCGGCTCTGCACCCGGGACCATGAACAGCTTTGCGGGCGGGCCGCGGAACGGCGGCGGGCCCTCGCCTCCGCCGTCCATCGGCCGCTCCAGCATCGGCCGCTCCAGCACCGCTACAAACCTCTACGCCCACAGCGAGAGCGGCCGCAGCACTCGCGAGGACAACACCGAAGTGCAGCTGGGCGAGCACTACGTCGCGCTCAAGCGCTTCTTGTCCCAGACCTCGCGCGACGGCAAGCCCGCCAACCCCGCCAACAAGGCCCGCGACAAGCTGCAGCGCCTCACCTCGGTACAGTTTCTGGAGCTCAGCACGGATGTCTACGACGAGCTGGTGCGCCGGCAGACTTTTAGCCGCCGACCACCCAACGCACCGCCTGGCAGTGGTCCGCCGACCTACCTCCTGCCCGAAGACAATTTCCACCCAAAACGGAATCAAGCCCGGCAGAAGCTTGCCTCCCTGGGGCCGCCTCGCTTTCGAGACCTCGCCACCGACGTTTTCTGCGAGCTCGAGCGCCGGTTCCCCCAGTTCACCGCTGGCGACATTCCGCGTCTCGGCAGTCCGACTTCTATCCGCGCCCCCAGTCGAGCTGGAACCCCGATCAATGGCGGCATGGGCGGTATGGGCGGCATGGGTGGCATGGGCGGTATGAATGGCATGAACGGCATGAATGGCATGGGAGGCTTCCCACCGCGAGGCCAAAGCCGGCGGCGCCCGTCTGAAGCTGATTCGGTACGGTCGATGCGCAACGGCCTGGGCCCCGGGCCGCTAGGACCCGGTGGCCCAGGGATGGGATCGGTTCCGCCTTCTCCAGGCATGCCTCCAAACGGCTATGACCGGATGATGCAGAAGCAATCACAATCCAACACGATCGTGCCAAACAAGAGCACAATGGTTGAAGAGGACGACGACGCTGTTGACAGCCCGTCCACGAGCGCTCAAGATGACGATAGAGCACTGCAAGCCGAGGTATGTGACTACGTGACTGCTGCTTTTCTGAAGGCCTGTCTGGAACACAAAAACTAACTTCCCCAGGAGGACAAGAAGCGCCTGGTAGACGAGTACGAATCCCAGCTAAGGGAGCTGCGAGAAAAGATGGCAACGATGGAGCTTGATATGAAGCGGCAGAAAGAAGAAGCGGATGCCGCTCTTGACGAGGAACGAACCCGCGCATCAGCAGACAGCGAAGAGAAGCAGGAGTTTTCCGACATCCGTCGTGATTTGGAGACTCGGTTAGCCGACTCTCAAGATCTTGTCGAGTCGCTACAGCAAGACTTGGACCGCTTACGCAATGACCATGCAACCCAAGAAGAGCAGCTCCGGGCGCAGATCGACGATCTCCGGCAGTCGTTGGAGGAGCGTCCGAGGCCAGATGCTGATGATGGCCGCGGCGGTGTCGGCGATCCGGAGCTGGCGCAAGAAAACGAAGAGCTTCGGCAGGCACTCCGCGACCAGCAAGAGGTGACCGAAGAGGTTCGCAGGGATGCCGAGCAGTTCCTCCAGGAGATGAGAGTGTTGTCGCAGCAGAGCGGCCGCAACTGGGAGAGGCATGCAGAGTTGGAGAAGACGATCGAAACGCTTCAGGCGGAGGTTGTGGAGTGGCGCAACCGCTATGCGCGTGCCAAAACGCAAGTGAGGAGTATGCGGGCGTCGACTATGGGCTTGCCCTTGAGCGAAGATGCCGGCAAGTATGTTCGCGAGCAGGGGTTCACAGCAAGCAACGGATTGATCAAGGACGTGCACGTGACGAAATTCCAGATTGCGATTGACGAGCTTCTTCACCACGCGCATGTCGATGGTCCCGAGAAGACGATTGACGCCATGAAGGCCGTGATCGTGTCCGTCAGGCGCATTACCAAGGATGTCGTCGGTGGAGCAGGACAACTAGACGGGGAGGTGGCGCAGCTGTACAGCAAGCTCAGGGGACGCGTGTCCGCCACTGCGAATAACCTGATTACGGCGGCGAAGAATTTCTCCATATCGGCTGGCCTGTCACCGGTGTCCCTGGTCGATGCCGCGGCATCCAATCTGGTGGCCGCAGTGGTCGAGCTGCTGCGGACGGTGAAGATTCGGTCAACCCCGGCAGACGAGCTAGAGGAGGAGGAGGAGGACGAGGGGACGATTACACCGGTCGACTCCAGCGGCTTCTTCTCGCCCCAGAGCAACGATGCTCCCAACTCGGCCACCACGGTGTCCTCGGCAACGACAGAGAGCTCGCTCCCTCCGCCGCCGCCATTCCAAGGACTGGGCGGCAACCGCAACAGCACGGATTCGTCGGCGTATAGCCCGATGAACTCGCCCCGCGAGTCTGTCGGCCCGTATGGAGGTGGCGGCGGCAGCTTTCTTGGCAGCAGTAAGGGCGTCTCGACAGCAGCAAACGGCTACGGCCTGAGCGGTCTGAGCGGCGTGCCCGATCGACGTGCGGAAGAGCTAAAGGTAAGAGGAGACGACGAGGGGGCGCAAGCAGCTTGACGAGAGGCGTGCTGACCTGTCGGCAGGCGTTCCTCGACGACCAAACGGCGACAATGGTGCAGATCATCCAAGACATGGTCGGGGCGATTCGCAGCGACGCACCGGTGCAGCAGATCACGGACCAGATCAACGAGATTGCCGACATTGTCGGCAAGGTGATTGGCGAGACGCAGGCCAGCGGCAACGGCGGACAGGGACTCGACAAGCTGATGAGCTGCCGGCAGCGTCTGCTGGAGGCGGGAGACCAGGGCGAAGAGATGATGAACGACTCGACGGGCCGGCAGATGGACTGGCGATCATGGACGACGTCACTGCCGCCGATTGCGTTTGAGATTGCGCGCGAGACCAAGGAGCTGGTCAAGCGCATCGATCGGATCGTGCTGGGCGAAGGGGGAGAGGACTTTTCCTGAGCGGGGCGTCGTCTCCGCGTCCTCCGGCCCGGCTTTTCCTTGTCTGGATGTCCGGAACTAATATCGCCTTCCGGACGCATTTCTTCCTTCTCATCACATATTTTGGTAGCGCTTGATACCCAACATCACGGCACCAGTGCGGCTCCAATGCGTTTGTTTTGGGCATCAAGGCTTCTTGACGTTCTGGTATATATATATATTTTGGGGCTGTACATGGCCTATTTAACTGTATTCTTTTCGTTTCTTGTGTTCTTATCCGTTCCGGGGTTTCACTTCGATATTGTTCACCTTTTTTATTCACCCGATTTCTGATTGGATTTTGCATCAGCAACAGGAGAGGGATGGGAGGGCAAGGGGAGAAGAAGGGATGCGCACACGTGTGTCTGCCTCGTTAGCATCCGGACCACCAGCATGTGTGGGCTGGTGCTTTTCTTACCTGTGTTGGTTTACGTCGCATTGTTGAATGATAGACGGCGATCGGTGGTATGAAAGAGAGGGGGAAAGGACGATAGGAAGGGCGATAGGACGGCCAGCCACGAGACTTCTCTGGGTGAGACGCTGTGAATACAATTTTTATTACAAACGCTCTCTTATCTCTGAGGGAAAAAAGCCTACGCTATACCGTGTATGCCAGACGGGACGATGCCATTTGTCCGCAGACAGGGGGTGCGGAATGCAGACGCAGATTCCGCTGCATGCGAGCAATGCGAGCAATACGAGCAGTACGAGCAGTACGAGCAGTACGAGCAGTACGATCGGAACGAGCAGTACGATCGGAGCGAGCAGTGAGAGCAACGCAAAAGCAGCAGGAAGGGGCGAGAAGTCGCAGGGTATAAGGATAGTACGGGACAGCACAAAGTACGGTTTGGTTGAGAGGGAGGAGATGACAGGTGGCCAAGTCCTGCGCTTTTTTGCAGTCTGCCTCTGCTCTGCACTCTCTTTCATCGATCCGTCTTTGTCCCCTTGGTCCAGGATCACAAGGTCCGAGTTCTCTCCAGCCGCACTACAACACACCTTTTGCATGGTTCTGTGACCGAGTCATTTGCAGGCTGCCGTGGTGGGGGAAAGGGCCTGGCCAATGGCGTGGGAGACTCGCCTAACCGGGCGATCTGACTGGCCTGTCGAGACCGGATGCCAAGTTGCACCAGGCGGACGAGGCAGCAGACGGAAGGAGAGCGCCTAGCGGACCTTCAGCTTGAAGAGGCAGTGTGCCTTGCGGGCCAAACAACGGCCCTGTCGGACCCACAATTTACGGTTAGGCTCAGCCAGCGGCTGCAGACTAGCAGAGTCGTCACAGCGCCGCAATGTCACAGCTCTGCCCCTGATGCGTGTAAGACGCCCCGTGACACGGAACATTGCATGGCCGTGTCCACAGGCCGTCACACACAGCAGAGATCTAGACCTCTGGTGAGACGGGGGGAGGAGGGGGGAGGGTGTTCTGCGTGTTCTGCGTGTTCTGCTGTTTTCCCTCCCTCTCGAGCCTCTCCTCTTTCTCTCTGTGCCGTGACCGGCATAGCTCAGTCTCATCTATTCTTGGCGTGTGCTTGATGCTGACGCCCTCGCGGCTAGGGCCAACCTTGATCTAGGCTGTCGGTTCAGCCTGCCAAGAAAGAGGGAAGCGGTCGGGCTGGGAGGTGTAATTTCAAGACACCACGTACATCAGATGCAATCCGGCAGGGGACAGCCCGGCATGCATGGATAGGATTGGAGGACCTCTGAGCACTTTTCGTGCCCTGGTCCCTCTACATAGTACCTCACTAGCTTTCCTTTATGAAATTGTACAAAAGATAGCCCGACCTCGTCTGCTGCTCCTCCTGCTCTCTTCCTGTCTTTTGACTGTGTTGCACCCATCTGCTCTTCCCTCCTCCTGCAGTCCCCCTTACAGCCCCCGCCTCTCCCACCATGGCATTTCTGTCGACCGTCGGCGGCGACTCTGCTGCGCGTCCCGTCGGCCGCGAGCACTTTCCCGTCTACCCCAGGGGCTTCTTTGCCCTTCGCATTGTCCAGCTGGTCGTCGGCGTCATCATCCTCGGCCTCGACGCCTACGGCCTGTCCATGTACTCCTTTTCTGGAGACTCGCTAAACATGTTTACCGTGAGTGTCTCCGCATCCTGGCTCTGCCATATACGAAGTTCCTTCTGACCCCCCCCGCCCCCAGTGCATCGCCACCCTCATCACCTGCACCTACCTGCTCGTCGCCGAGTTTGCCGCCCCGGCCATCTTCAACTACTGGGCCGCCCTCGGCCTAGACATGTTTCTCATCGTCTTCTGGCTCACCTCCTTTGCCCTGATGGCCTCCCAGGTGGCCCCCTTCATGAAGTCCGGCGAGGAGTGCCTCTACGGCTACTGCTACAGCTACGGCCTCTACGGCACCGACAAGACCTTTGCCGACAGCATGGCCGCCGTTGCCGGTCTCGGCGGTCTGGAGTTGTGAGTCGTCCACTCCTACACAATGTTATCTCTCTCTCCTTGTCTCTCTCTCTCGCACACACACTGACCCACCAGCCTCCTCTTCATCGCCAGCCTCGTCGTCAGCAGCCTCGCCCTCCATCGCCACCGCTCCTTTGGACTGCACTGCGTGCCCGGCCAGGAACGCTCGGCGGGCGACGTCCGCGAAAAGGTCGACCCGGTGGCCCTGCAGCCAATGCCACCGCACCAGGTGGCCGCCGCCGCCGCTGCCTACAGCCAGCAGACCTTTACGCCGTCGCCGCCGTCGTCCACGCCCGGCGCCGTCTCGCAGCAGACGCCATACTACCCGCCGCAGCAGGTCCAGCCGGTCCCTGTCCCCAACGCAAACTACTACGAGGCCCAGGCATAGACCGGGCAGCCGGAGACGGTCGGCGATGTTGTGAGGAGGGCTGGTAGTCGTCTACCGGGCACGAAATGTTGGCTTTGCTTTGGTTCCTTGTCGTAATATATCCATATCCTAGTTTCGTTTCATTGACAGTACAATCCATGCTTGCTGAGTATTAAGGGATGACTAAGCAGACGGGCTTCCAGACTCTACGCGTAAACCTACTCCTCCCCTCACAGCACCTTGGCGGCCAGACGGACGCGGCTCTCGATAATGTCGGCCCAGCGGACGGCGTTGGTCCAGTTGCCGGTGTCGATGCTCTCGACGAGGCCGGGGAAGACGGCGCCGGCATAGCCGGTCCACAGGCCGGGCGCAAAAACGACGTGCTTGAACCAGTCGCGGCCGTCGAGGCCGCCCTCGTAGAGGAACTGCCGCTCGAGGCGCTGGTACTTGTGGTTGACCACGGCCACGTGGAAGGCGAGCCAGACGCGGTGCAGATGGCGCCAGAGGCGGTCGAACCAGCCGAGGAGCACAGACGCGTCCGCGGCCGTGGACGCAGACCGGTCGGCCTCGAGGACGGCGCGCAGCTCGTCGGCCCGCGCGTCGAGCTTCTCGGCCGGCGCGGCCAGGCCGGTCACGGCGGCCTCGAGGCGGTCGAGGGCGTCGGCAAAGTGCTTCTTCTCGGCCAGCGCGTCGGGGCTGTCGTGGTCGTCGCGGCCGGCCCGGCAGACACCCCGCGCGGCCACCTGCTCGTCCTCGGGCAGGGCGGTCCAGACGGCGGCCACGGCGGCGGGGCTGTCGTGGTGGCGGGCGAGCTGGGCGCGGATCTTGGCGACGTAGACCAGCAGCTGGGCGGCGTAGTCGGCGGCGCGAAAGGGCACGACGACGTCGTCGGCCAGACGGGCGACCAGCAGGCCGAAGAGGCGGGCCATGGTGGCGTGGTAGACGAAGCCGGGGTCGCCGTACGTGGCCATCCAGTGGTAGCTGTCGTAGTTGCTGTGGTAGTGGTAGACGGGGGTGCCGTCGCTGAAGCCGACGTCGAGGCTGGGGATGCCGGCGTGGTCGAGAAAGGCGGTGTAGTCGCTGCCGCTGCCGAGAGGCCCGATGCGGCCGCTCCAGGTGTCGGCGACGGTCTGGCCGGCGACGGTCTGGTTGGGCGACGGCACGTCGGCGGCGACGGCGTGCAGCAGGCCGTGCAGCAGCGGCACGGCACTGGCGTGGAAGTCGGGCCCTCTGATGCCCACGTCGATGTTGACATAGACCATGCTCGAGGCCGACAGCCACGGCAGGTACTCCTCGACCCACTCGGTGCTGCCCAGCAGCCCGTACTCCTCGCCGTCCCACGAGGCAAACACAATGGTGCGCAGCGGCCGCCAGCCGCGCTCGACGGCCACGCCGAAGGACCGCACGACCTCGTTGAGCACGGCCGAGCCCGAGTTGGGGTCGGCGGCCCCCCCGACCACCCAGGCGTCCCGGTGGTTGCCCACCACGACGACCTCGTTCGGCAGCGCCGACCCGTTGATGATGCCGACCACGTCCCAGATCGGCGTCGTCGCGTACGCCTGCTCGCTGAACAGCCGCACCAGGGCCGTGTCCGCCGGCGTGGGCCCGACGTTGTAGGCCACCCCCTGCTTAGTCAGCCCCAGGCGCCGGTCCCAGTACGGCCCCAGGTCCTTGGCCGACGGCCCGTGGCCGTTGAGCGCCTGCAGCAGCGGCAGGGCGTCGACGTACGAGATGGGCAGCGACGGGATCGACGGGATGTACTTGTCGGTCGGCCCGCGCGGCACGCCGGGCTTGGACGGCCAGCCGGGCGTCGTCGGGTCGCCCGGCGCCACGCTGAGAAACTGCACGCTGCCGCGCTGCACGCTGCTCGGCTGCCGCGCCGGCCCGTCCGGATAGGCGGCGTAGCCGTTGTCCTCCGTGATGCCGCCGTCGTCGCCCGGGTCGCTGTACAGCAGCACGCCCACGGCGCCCAGATCCTGCGCCCGCTTCACCTTGAGCCCGCGGAAGATGCCGCCGTAGCGCGCAATCGCAATCGCGCCCTCCAGGCTGATGTTGGCCCGCTGCAGGTCCGCATAGTCCTCGTACGTGCCGTAGTTGACGTACACCAGCGGCCCCGTCACGTTGCCGCTGGCCGAGTAGCCGTGGAACGTCGGCACCCGGTCGGCCAGCCCCGTCGTCGGGTCCTCGGCCAGCACGTCCTCCTCCAGCGACGCCCGGAACACCACCTCCCACGCCGACGCGTCCGTCGCCACCGGCTGCAGCAGGCTGAGGCTGTGGTCCACCGGCCGGTTGAGATACAGCTCGTAGGCCGTAATGTCCGACTCGGCTCCCCACTCCGTCCACCGGTCGCGCGTCCACGTCGCCTGCGAGTAGTTCTGCCCGGCCAGATGCGGCCCGGACGTGTAGTAGCGCAGCCACTCGGCCGCCGAGTCGTTGGACGGCGTCGTCAGCAAAATCTCCTCGAGCTCGCCCGCCGTCATGCCGCCCGGCTTGACCGCCGTTGCCAGCGTCAGCGCCCCGGACAGCGACTGCGGCACAGGCACCACCCGCGTCGCCGTCCACAGCAGCGTCAGCACACATGCCGTCGCCGTCAGAAGCCGTCTGCGGGAGTCGGCTCGCCGTTCGGTCGGGCCGAGGCCCCGGGCCGGCAACAGCGACGTCTTCTCGCCAGTGGCAGCCATGGCCAAACGTGAACGGAGAGTGCAGAGTGCAGGAGAGGGGCAGAAGGGGGGTGGAAGGGGGGTGGAAGAGGGAAGAGACAGACGGCCGTTGCTTCAGTCCCAAGCCGGCGGAGAGTGTTTTGGCAGAGAGAGAAATGCCGCCGGACACAGAGTCGACTTGTCCGGGACATTGATCAGTCGATCAGGAGTCGGCGGGTCTGACGACATGAACTAGCGGTTTGCGTGCTGGACTGTGGCTTGGCTGTGGCGGTGCGCCAAGCTATCGTCCCCGGATTCTTGCGCGCTGCAGGGGCGGTAGGCACGGGCGCCGCAATCCCTCCGTCTGACAGAGCAGGTGCGGCTTCGGCGCCGTCGAATAGCGAAGAGCGGCTCAGAAAAGCGGGACTCTTGGGCACACAGCCAATGGCGCGCTGCTCACATGCAGACTACTTTCTGTCGTCCAGGGCGGGGTTGGCCTGGCCAAGGTGGGCGGCAACACGAGAAAGGTGCACTGCACAAGTACGGAGTACATGGCAGCAGGAGAGGGCTTGGCTGCAAAAGGCGGGACCGACGAGCAGCAAGACGGGACACTGTGACAGCTGTGTCTCACGTTGTGACCGTTCTTTGGCAACCTGGATAGAAACGCCCCGGCCGCGCCTGCCGTCCGAAAACCGGACTGGCCACCTAGGGACCTGCCTTGCCCTCAACCTCGCCAGACCGAAAGACAAAGAGGTCAGAGTGTGCCCACCATCCATTGGGCAACAGCCCTTCCTCGTCGGGGTGGCAAGGCCGCACCAGGGGGGGGAAGGAGGGACC
This sequence comes from Grosmannia serpens, assembly GCA_029299595.1. Taxonomy (NCBI): domain Eukaryota; kingdom Fungi; phylum Ascomycota; class Sordariomycetes; order Ophiostomatales; family Ophiostomataceae; genus Grosmannia; species Grosmannia serpens. The sequence goes on along the minus strand of JANSMH010000004.1, from coordinate 141,557 downwards.
CGCTCCCGCAGGTGGGTTTTTGCCGGATGTGTTTCCCACTCCTCACCCGCAACGGATCCTACTCTGAGCTCGTGCTCTCGTGCTATCTGGTCACCAATGTACTTCGGCCCGTCGCTGACGCAAAGCATCCAACCCAGTCGTGCAACCTCACATACGACGTATCTTACTCCGTAGAGGGGGGGGGGGGGATGGGGACGCCCATTGCACAGCTGCAGAGCGACAGACCGGCAGAACGGCAAAACTGCAAAACAACAGAAATGGGCAGGAGCACGGCCGCGGTGCCTGCCGATTTCTGCACCGATCGGCAGCCCGAGAACGCAGGTTGCGGTTTCCTTAGCGGAGAAAATTTCTGTTCACAGCTGCCAGCCAGGCGTCGGCAAGGGGAGCCTTTTCTCGTGACCCGTCTCTCCCCCTCTAACCCTGCAAGCTCGCTGCTTCGTTACGCTCGGCCTGGCCTAATCTCTCCCCGGCCTTCCTTGCCTCGCCCGTTTTTTTTTTTTCTTTTTTTTTTTCACTGCCACTAACTGCTATTTGTACCGGACCTCGTGAACGCGGCTTGTCCGCTTCCCTCTGCCGGTTCCAAGCAGAGTGCAAAACTCTCGTCTTCCCTCCCTCCCTCTTTCTTTCCCGCCCCTTCTCTCTCGTCCTACTCCTCGCATTCATGGCTCACCTCGTTGGCCTCTTCTCCATACCGCGCTCTCTCTACTCAATCTAAGCCGTGTTTGCCAAAAAGACTCTGTGAAGCTTTCTATTAGTGACCCTCCGCCTGTTTGTCCAAACAAGGCTGCATTTCTTTTAGTAAAAGCAATTGTTAGCCGTCCTTGGCATCCATCCACCCGACCTTTCCTCGACGCTTCAACCTCGTCGCAACCATGGCCTCGTCCAAGGAGATGAAGGCAAAGCCGACGCTGCCGGTCCGACAGCTGTGCATCTTGGGTATGTTTCCTCGTGGACGTGTCCTCTGTCCATTATGAGTCATGATGTTGCTCGGAGCCTCGTCTGGCAGCAAGTCCACGCCTTCTCTGCCTCTCTGCCCTGCTAACCCGCCCGTCGTCAGCCGTCGTCCGGATTGCCGAGCCGCTCGCTCTCACGTCCGTCTTCCCCTACCTTCCTGAGATGATCAAGAGCTTTGGGGTGCCCCGGGATGAAATCGCCAAGTGGGTTGGCTTGACCAGCGCCACCTTTTCCGTCTCCCAAAGCATGACCGCCGTGCTCTGGGGTCGCACCTCCGACACCATCGGCCGCAAGCCCACCCTCATCCTCGGCATGATCTGCACCATGCTTTGCTTCCTCTTCTGGGGCACGGCTAGCAGCCTGGCCATGGCCATCACCGTCAGAGCGATCCAGGGCTGTGGCAACGGAAACGGTATGTCTGATGCTCTGTGCCGTCGTCGCCCGTACCTCTTTGCTAAATACAGCTTCCAGTCGGCATCATCCGCACCGTCGTCGCCGAGCTGGTCCCCGAAAAGTCCCTGCAGCCCGTTGCCTTCTCCATCATGCCCATGGTCTGGAGTGTTGGCGCCGTCTTTGGCCCGGCCTTTGGGGGCTTTTTTGCCCGTCCAGCCGAGCAGTTTCCTCGCCTCTTTGGCAACAGCAAGCTCCTCATCAAATTTCCCTTCCTGCTGCCGAACCTGATTGCCGGCATCTTCTTCATGTGCTCGCTCGTGACGGCAATCCTCTTTCTCAGGGTATGTATCTTACCTCCTCGATCCAGGACTTCTACTGTTCGCAGCATGCTAAGCATCCACAAACAGGAAACTCTGGCATCCAAGCAGCACCGCGCAGACTGGGGCCTGCAGCTCGGACAGAAGCTCGCGCGCTTTTTCCAGGGCGGAAGGTCAAGGAGCAGCCTAAAGGACCACGGCCATGGCCACTCTCGGGCGCGCCGGATAGCCCGGCGCCGGTCCTACCTCGACGACGAATCCAGCCCGCTGCTGTCGGCCACGCTCCCAGACGCCGACGAGACGGAGAACGCCCCAGACGGTCTGACCCCGCCTGTCGCTGCGGTTCCGAGCACCTGCCGGGCTCAGCATTCCAAAGGCGCCTCTCCGCCCTCTGCCAACAGCCGGATCTTCAACTATCAGACCAACATGGTCTTGCTGAGTTATACGATGCTTGCCATGCATTCTACTGCCTATGACCAGGTCATCCCTGTCTTCCTCAACTACCCGCATCAGACGCCCGATGAGACCAATACCAAGCTTCCCTTTAAGTTTTCTGGCGGCTTCGACATGAGCTCTGGACACATTGGCACCATGTTTACCGTAACTGCCCTCGTCTCAGCCTTGGCCCAGTTCATCATCTTCCCGCCACTGTGCTCGCGCTTTGGCGAGCTCAGGTGCTACCGTTTTGCATGTAAGCCTCTCCCCTCCTTTCTCTTTCTTGTAAGCGATCCACCAGGCTAACATCGGAAAGGCATGTTGCTACCCTTTGTGTATTTCCTCACGCCATACACCGTATTGGTCTCAAATGACCGGTTGCGCTTTTTCGCCTTCCTGCTCGTCTTTGTCGCAAAGGGCTCCCTCGGCATCGTCACATTTCCCTGCATCACCATCATCCTGACCAACTCGGCGCCGTCAATGGCAGTCCTCGGCACCTTGAACGGAATCGCCACCACCGCCAGCGGCATCGGCAGAGCTGTTGGGCCAGCCTTGGCCGGCGCTGCGTTTACATGGGGTGTGCGACATGGATACATTATCACGGGATGGTGGTTCTTGGCATCCGTTGCTACCATCGGTGCGGTTCCGCCGTTCTTCATGACCCAGGGAGCAGGCTTTAAAAGCTCTGTCGAAAGCGCCACGAACAGTGGAGGACCGGGGGGGCTTGGCGAGGACATCGAAGATGGTAACGACGGCAGAATTGATGCATACGACCTTAGCGATGACGACTTTGAAGAGGAGCTTTTGCCCGAGGCCGGCGAAGATGCGGATCAGGTTATTACTGCCAGTACCGGTAGCAAGATCGCGAGACCTGAGACGCCGAGTGGGCATCAGCTACGGCCCGCTGCCATTCTGCAGCAGTCCGAGATCCCGGAGCCTGAAGAGCCGGAACCATACACTGCCGATGGTGCCCGTCTCGCAGACGTCGACATCTCTGCCCCGACAACTCCGTCGCGCACCGGCCGTTTCCGCAGCGTCAGCAACCTGTCGAGGATGCCGCCAAAGGATGCGGCAAGAGACGAAGACGTGCCGCTGTCGCCGGTATCAGCGGTGGCCGGTCGCAAATAAAGATGTCTCATTTGCTTGAGAATGATAAATGGTTAGAGAATAGGATGGACATGTCCTGGTAATTTGTTTTGGGCAACTTTTTTAGATTTAGAATACCCTTTCGTTTTTATGTGGGCATATATCGACTTTAGGATACATGGGACAGCAAAACGCGGATAATAAAAGCACAAAATTTGGTTACAACTGTCTCTCTCGTCTATCCCTCTTTGTTTCGAGCAGAAATGCTTCCTCTTTACATGCTCAATCGAAAAGACAGGCTCAAATGTAGTGGATTCGTAGATATAAGACGGAAAGCAGAAGACGCCTGCATTCTCCATGGATAATGAGCGAGTATTTGTTTGGCACAAATTGGAATGGCAGCCGCCATCCTTTCCAGCGTCCTCGCGCTTCCCGTGGGTATGAAGAGCCGCTGTAGATAATAGAGAGTAGTCCAAGGCAGAGACAGGCAGTTCCGTCCCCTCTGAACCGACCAAGAAAATGGAATGCTGCACAAAACAGTCCCGCAACCTCCCAGAAAGCTAAACGCAAAAAAAAAGACGAAAAAAGACGAAAAAAACAACGCAGGCAGAACCCCCCCCCCCCTAATGCTCCAGTCGTCCTTCCAAGTCTCCTGAATCTCGGCCGTCGTGCGATCGTGTCTCGTTGGGGTTTCCTTCCGGAGCGTCACACCGCAATGCTGATGCCGACACTGCTTCCCTCTGCCATGCATCATTGTGTCCGGTAGAACTTCTTGTAGACCAGATGCAGCAGCAGGTTGACGTTGAGACGCAGCTTGTTCTCAAAGAGGTTCATAAACTGATGCGCCTCGAATTGCGCCTGCAGCAGGTCTTCAATCGACACCAGGGCACTGGCGCCAGGGATCTGCACGTGACCTCTTGAAGCCTCGATCGAAAAGACGCCCACCTCGTCGCACGATATCGTCAGGTTGATGCGGTCAAAGTCGCGGTCCATAACCCCCGCCCAGCTGACCACAACGCCCTTGTCTGCGAGCGCCCGGACGCTATACTTGTACGAGCCAAACTTGGGCACGCGTCCGCTGCGCTCCAGCTCCCGCTGATGGTTGTACTGCTTGGTGAACGGCATGAGAAACCGTTTTTTCCTGCTCGTGGTCAGTATGAAGGCCGGGATCGGACGCGGCTCGGAAACAACTCACCCCTTCTTGCTCTGCAGAGTCGCCATGGCCTGCTCGATGTAGTCGTCGTAGCTCTTGCGCTGCTGCTCCAGATACGTCGCCTTCTCGTGCAGGTTGCTGAGCGTCAGACGAACGCCCTCCAGCTCGCGCTGCCGCTGCACTCGCCGACGGCTCTTGGTGCGGATGTCCAGCGCGATGGCGTTCAGCACGTCCTGGTACTGGTTGAGCTTGGAGATGCGGCCCCACTGCTCCAGGCGCAGGACGTTCTCCAGGGCCGTGCGCTTCATGTCGTGGTAGGACATGCGGGTCACGTCCACCATGTTCGCATCCGAGTAGGCTCCCCGGGTGTTGGAGCCGACGGCAAAGTCTTCGCTCAGCAGCGACTGCCACTTGACCTCGTCGGCCGGCACGATTGGCTTCACCAGGATCTCGAGAAGATTGGCGCCCGTCTGCACCCGGATGATATACAGAATGCAGCGCTTGGTCTCCATAAACAACGCCTTCACGTCGGCCTCGGGGTCGTCGATGTCGTGCAGCTTCGGCGTGAGGAACATCTGGATATCCGACGACCCTGCTGCCATCATCTCGCTCTCGTTGTTCTTGGCGCTACCAAGCTCATGCATGATTTCGCGAAGCATGTCGTCTCTGCTCGGACACATCGAGGGCAGTTCTGTCGTCACCAGCTGGTGGACGGCAAAGATGTCCGTCATCTTGACGTACAGCGTCGGCCGGTTCTTCGCGTAGAGGTCGTTGAACTCGTCAATGTCAAACGTGTGTTCTGCGTCTGGCACCGAGACCAGCGCCTGGGTGATGCGGCTCATTCTGCCGATCGACTCTGCGATGAAGCCGTTCAGGGGCTGCAGGTGGATGTTGTCGCCACCAAACGGCCGGCCGGACACGATCTGGCCCAGAACCTTGGCCACCTCTGCAAGGTTCCGCTTCTGCAGCGGGCTCAGCTGCTTGTCGACCACCCCGACATTCTCCGGAGACATCACCGCCGGCTGCAGGTAGAACCGCCACACCCAGTTCCCAACAAGCTGGAGAAGAAACTGTGGCTGTTCGCGCTTGAAGTGTTGACAGAGGGAATTGAGCAGCTGCTGGCAGACAAACCGGATACCGTAGGGAAGACGGGGCAGCAGGTCCTCCACGGCCAGCAGGAACTGGTCGCATATTTCCCGCAGGTCACGGAGATGGTCGATAAACAGGTCGCGCGTCTCGGGGTCCTTGATCGCAACCTCGCGTGGCACGTCGCGCGGACGGAGGCTCGGCTGCCCCGTCCGGAGCTCCTCGTTGTTGATGGCCGAGCGGTAGATCTGCATCGGATCGCTCTCCAGGTCGAGCGCAGGGTCTTCGATGATGTTGTCCCGGATAATGGGCCCCAGCAGATCACGCAGATACCTGCGATCACGCGGCGACCGGGTGTAGTTCGACAGGAGCCGCTGCCAGAAAAAGTGCCCACGAAGATAGTCCTGGACGGTGGTGGAGCCTTCCACCTCCTCGCTGATGGACCGGGCAATCAGCTTGAGCAGGTAGTACTCCTCCCTCCGCTTTTGCGCGTATCCAAACAGGCTCATGATCAGGAGCTCAACCCGCTTGCACTCCTTCTCAGGCATGCCCTGCAGGCGTATGCGGCGGAAGAGCCGGGCCAGGTACTGTGGCTGTGTCTGCAGATTGAAGAACAGCTGCTGGTAAGACTCCAGCTTCTTGCGGGAGCTCTTGTTGAGGGCCTTGAGATCGAACTGGTTGGTCGACGACATGGAGCTGTTGGCAATGAATGTCCCGGCGTGCCCGCCAAAGTTGCTCTGATGGCGGACGACCTCGTCCAGCGTAATCTTGTTCTTGACCAGCAGGGCGATCTTGATGTCGAGCTGGTCAATGTACTGCTCCAGCATTTCATTCTGCCGCACCTGCTGCACGACCGTCTTGCGCAGCCGTTCAAACTCAATCTCCTCGTTGAAGTCAAAGTCGCTATCGTTGAGCAGATGCACAAAGTTCTTGACCGCCCCCACTGGGGGGCTCTTCCCTGTCGTCAGGCTCTTGTATGCTTCGCCCTGGAGTTTGGCACGGACGAAGCTCTGGATCTTGACCACCTTCTGCATGTTCTCGTTGAAGAAGCGCTTTTTCTCGGCAAACTGGATCCTAACCAGGAACCCCCTGGCAGCAGCCTGCAGCGCGACAACGGACTCTTCATGCTCGTCCAGCTCTGCCAGCAGATTCGCCACCTCGCCTCGCAGCATCATGGCGCGTGCAAGCCCTTGGAGGGAAACGATCTCCGCCTCGTTCGCGCCGAGCTCTTCGAGGAAGGCCGCCTGTTCTTGCCGGAACAGGTATGCTCTGGCATGGGATTGCAGGCTGACGATTTCCGGAACCTGGGCGTCGAGGGCTTCTAGGTCGGCAGCTACCTGGCGGCGCTGGAGCATCCCACAAACCCGCGACTGCAGGTCGATAATCTCGGGCTCGCAGGTCTCCAGCGCATCGAGCGTCGCGGCAACTTCGCGCCTGACAGCACCCGCACGGATGCAGGACTGCAGGGCTTCCACCTGCGCAGTGTGCTCGTGAAGCTCTGCTCGCAGCGCGCGGGCATCTTCGCGCGCAGACTTGCCCCTGGCAAAGGCCTGGAGCTGCTCCCATTGAGGCACAAAACCGTCGAGGGCCGTCTTTTGCTCGTCCATCTCGCGTCGGACCATCATCGCCCTCGCGGCGGCCTGGAGCTGCTCCCACTGAGGCCCAAAGCCGTTGAGGGCGCGTTTTTGCTCGTCGACCTGGCGCCTGACCAGCATTGCCCTTGCAACAGCTTGGAGCTGCTCCCACTGAGGCGCAGAGCCGTCAAGGGCGCTCCTTTGCTTGTCGACTTGGCGTCTGACCATCATAGCCTTTGCCGCAGCCTGCAGCTGCTCCCACTGAGGACCAAAGTCGTCAATAGCGCTTCTTTGCTCCTCCACCTGGCGTCTGACCATCATTGCCCTCGCGACAGCCTGGAAGCCTGAAACAGCGCCGGTCTCGGCCTTGAGCATTGTCTGCTCTTCCGCGAGGTGTCTCCTCAGTAGCATACCGCGGATAGATGCCTGCAGGGCAGATGTCGGGGCCGTTGCATGCTTCACGTCCTGCTGCTGAGCAACCACCTTTTGTCGTGCCAGATAGCCCCTGAATACGGACTGGATCTCGCGCACTGGCCCGGATGCTGTTTCCAACTGATATTGGGTGTCTCGTATCTGATTACGGACCCTGCCTGCCCGTATTATGCTTTGCAGTTCGAGAATGTCGCCCTCTGTATGCTTCCAGTAATACTCCTTCGCCTGTTGCCGCTGGCGAACAAGATAGCCGCGCGCCGCACTTTGCAGGTTGGTCGCAAAATTCCTCATCTGTAGGCGATAGTCGGAGATCTGTCTTGAAAAGTCGCCGCGAATACGGGACTGAAGATCGACTAGCCAGTCTTCCGAATCCCAGAGGTGCTGCATTGTCTTCCCGAGGCGCATTCGCACCAATGCGCCGCGGGCCTGGGCTTGAAGGTCCAGAATGATCTCCTCGTTCTCGGCGAGTTCGCGGTCGATTCGTTCCTCTTCCGTCTCGACCGGCTCTGGAGGTTCCTCTGCAAAGTCGGCACCAATGCTTCCAAAGCTCGGCATGCTGGCCCCCAACTTATCCAGGCCCCTCTGCATGGCTTCAAGTTCATGGTGTTCGAATTCGAGTTGCCCAACTAGATTTCCAATGCGGAAGTCGACGATGCCCTTGCGAAACATGAGCCAGCTCAATGCATGGATGCAGTAGATCACTTTCGGTATGTTCTTCTTCTCGTACAGATCAATCAGCTCGAAGCGAAACAGGTCCGGAAGCTCAATCTCATCGAGATAGCGGAAGAAGATGGCGATATTGTCGGAATGTCGGTACTGAAGCTTCTGGTGCCGGAAAATCTTGTAACGTCGCTCAATATTCAGCGCCTCTACAACCTCTGCGAGTGTGACGCCGTCCCGCAGGGCTTCCTCGAGCTCGACGATGGGAGGAATGTTGCGGTGGATGATATCCTCAATCCATTCTTTCGCCTCGCCGATATGGCAAAGGTACTCGTAGGCCTGTAGGAACTGCCGCTGCTTGTCCATCCAGTTCCTACTCTCCCAGCCATAGCCGCCACCGCGCTGGCCGACCTTGTTGGGCGCCGCATCATCGGCTCTCTGTAAACGCCGGCGGCCGCGTAAGCCGACGACCTCTTGTGTCGGAGAGGTAAGCGCAAACTCGTCTGCCGACCCAGACTGGGCAAGTCTGGACAAAGTGCGCAGCTGATTTGTGGACGACTTGCCCAGCGTTTTGAAATCGGACGCCTGTATTGTTGCTGAATGACCGTGATGCAGTATTAGTGGCGCATTGGCATGTGCTACTGCGGCACTGCCTCCCTGGTTACCGGTTTCTGACCGGGAGACTAACATGGAGCTGGGCCGAATAGGTGACAGACGAGGTTGTGGCGATCCGGTGACGGCGAAGCGGTCATTCTCGTTTGACATGGCCAACTTGCCGGTGTCGACGCTCTGGCCACGTTCATGCCGGACAAGGGTCTTTGTTGGCGATATTGGCGGCGAGGTTGCCGCAGCCGGAGGTTGAGGCAACGGCCTCAGAGACCGGCGCGCACTGTTGTAGATGTTGCCTGGATCCGCCTTGGGTGGGGATGACGTGATATTCAGGCCGGACAAGGAAGAGGTGAGTCTACTAGCCTCGCTCTGACCGCGTTTGTGGCTCGGCGACGAGTATGCGCTGGCATGCGAAGTCATGCTGCTGGCGACAGAGCTCTGGTTTGAGGCGGTCGAGTAGCCGGAGGAAGCAGACGAAGACGCCGTCGACGGCTGCCGGGTGACGGGATAGTCTATTGTTTGAGACTGCCTTAAAGGGTGTTGTCTGTACATTTTCGGTTCTGACGGGACATAAATCCACAACGAAAGACGCTGTCAACGTCGCCGAAGTCGAAATGGAGGTGTGATCGGCAGCAGCTATGAACGGCACTCTGGAAAGCAGGTCTCCATGTGTAGGTGGGAAGATGGTGGGTTTGGACGAAGGGAGGCCAAGGCCAGCAGCAGTCGGCAGACGCGAAACGGATGTATCTTGCGGGATCAGAAAGGTAAGACTGTGCCGGTTATGTCCATCGACTCGTATGAGGCGCAAGCGCGGTCGAGTCGGGATTACCAGCGAGAAAAACAAAGGAAAAAAGGAAGCAGTCAGGAAGGATGGGTACGAAGAGAAAATCTGCATGCCAGCGTCAAGAGATTTTGTTTGTGACAAAGTCTAATCGTAAAATCGGGCAAGAGATGCAGGCGATAATAATATTAGTCCCGCAGCTATTGGGGCGGAAGGCGTGTATGGAGGGGTGCTGCTTCTCGATTTGGCTTCTTGTCGCCGTGGAGATCGAGAAATTTGTTTGTTTACAATCGCAATATGCCACTGTACGCCTAAAACATTAGTGTACCGCGCAGTCGACGTCACATTGGCTGGACTCGGCAGGTGGCGGATTTGCAGAACGCACGGCCGTTGTTAGGCTGATCACGTGGGATATATGCGAGTAGTTTGAGTTTTGCCTTGCTATCTGTGGAGGAATATCTCTGAACAAAGCCGCATGATAGAGCTCCTAGGAGTAGTAGTGCGGGCTCTAAGCCCGAGTCTCTAGATTAGACACGTTCTATACACAGCAGAGAGCAGACGAATGAAGCATAAGAGGCACTCTAGACTATGCTAAAACGAAAAACTCAAGTACATCCGCTTATGGGCAATAGAGGTGAAGAACTGTTTCTTGTGTTTCCTGGACAAGAAGCAAAAACTGCAGGATATACGCTGCAAATGGTTAGTCAGCTGATTGCAGAATAGCTTACTTCGCATCTTGCGCTAAGTGTGGGCGGCGATAAAAAAAAAATTTGCGAAAGAGAGGGGACGAAGAAATTCTCCCTTTTCCCTCTTTCTTTTAATGGGGAGAAGACAACAACGAACGGTACGTGAAACTGCCACTGGTCGAAAGTCCAAACTCGCTGGAAGTCTTCGAACTCATTTCTTCGCCTCTCTGCCTCCGCCTCTCCGCCTCTTGTGCTCGCAAACTCCTCCTAACAGGTATGCCGTGATCTCTATGGCTACATGGCATCTGTCTCGAGACCGACATGGCCGGCCAGCTGCGCAAGAGGAGAAGGGCGGTGTTTCAATACTGACCATTCCTTCAAAGGATTTGATCAGTATTCACAATGCCTTCAGCAAGCGGCCCCGTCTCCGTGGTCAACGGAACGTCAAAGTTCCTTGACTTTGCCAAGGCCGAAGAGGTCCTGAAGGAGTATGACGCCCGTGATGGCCTCAGCATCGATGACCTGATGGATGCCAAGACCCACGGCGGCCTCACGTACAATGACTTCCTGCTGCTCCCCGGCTACATTGGCTTCCCTGCCTCGGAGGTCGTGCTCGATTCTCCCGTCACCAAGCGCATCTCGCTGAAGACGCCGTTTGTGTCCTCGCCCATGGACACAGTCACCGAGCACGAGATGGCCATCCACATGGCGCTCCAGGGCGGTCTAGGTGTCATCCACCACAACTGCTCCCCGGATGCGCAGGCCGACATGGTGCGCAAGGTCAAGCGGTACGAGAACGGCTTCATTGCCGATCCCGTCGTCATCAGCCGCGATACCACCGTCGATGAGGCCAAGGCCCTGAAGGAGAAGTGGGGCTTTGGCGGCTTCCCTGTGACCGGTGAGTGTCTGCATTCTGCTGCCGTGGTTTTGTCCCGTCTGGAGTGGCAGTGCCGCTCTTGTCTCGACCGATTATGATTATTTCTCTTATACATATAACTTTCGTTCCACCGCAAAGACTTAACGTCCTGGGGAGAAAAAGATTTATGAATCGGCCTGTGCACCACTGTTGTTTTTCGTTGTTATACGTTGCCCGAACATGGACTAACTGTCTGTTTCAGAAACGGGACGTCTGGGCTCGAAGCTGCTGGGCATTGTCACCAACCGCGACATCCAGTTTGAGGATGACCCCAGCCGGTCGGTGTCCCAGGTGATGGTCACCGATCTTATCACGGCCCCGCTGGGCGTGACTCTCGTCGAGGCAAACAAGATCCTGTCACAGTCCAAGAAGGGCAAGCTGCCCATTGTGGACAAGGATGGCAACCTTGTGTCCATGATTTCTCGGTCTGACCTGACCAAGAACATCCACTTCCCTCTGGCCTCCAAGCTTCCGGATTCCAAGCAGCTCATCTGCTCTGCTGCCATTGGAACCCGGCCCGAGGACAGGCTCCGGCTGAAGAAGCTGGTGGATGCTGGTCTGGATATCGTGATCCTGGACAGCAGCCAGGGCAACAGCATGTACCAGATCGAGATGATCAAGTGGATCAAGCAGGAGTACCCTAACCTCGATGTCATTGGCGGAAACGTCGTGACGCGGGAGCAGGCTGCGGCTCTCATTGCTGCCGGTGTGGATGGCATCCGTATCGGCATGGGCAGTGGCAGTGCTTGCATCACACAGGAGGTTATGGCCGTTGGCCGCCCGCAGGCCACGGCTGTCTACAATGTCAGCTCGTTCGCTGCCCGCTTCGGCGTGCCTTGCATTGCCGACGGCGGCATTCAGAACGTCGGCCACATTGTCAAGGGTCTGTCTCTTGGCGCGTCGACCGTCATGATGGGCGGTCTTCTTGCAGGCACCACGGAGTCTCCTGGTACCTCCTTTGTGTCCCGCGAGGGCAAGCTGGTCAAGGCCTACCGCGGCATGGGCAGCATCGACGCGATGCAGGACAAGAAGGCCGGTGGTGGTGGCAAGGACAGCCAGAAGAGCAATGCCGGCACTGCCCGCTACTTCTCGGAAGGCGACAGCGTGCTGGTTGCGCAGGGCGTTTCTGGTGCGGTCGCACACAGAGGGTAAGTTTTGCCTGACAGGAATCCTCTCGTGGCGCGAATGCGAGCAGGCTGGCTCTAACACTCTTCCAGGTCCATCAACAAGTTCCTGCCCTACCTGGCTGCCGGCCTGAAGCACTCGATGCAGGACTGCGGCATCCAGAGCCTCCAGAAGCTCCACGAAGGTGTGAGCAATGGTAGTGTCCGCTTCGAGATTCGGACGGCCAGTGCCCAGCTGGAGGGCAACGTCAACATGGAGTCGTATGAGAAGAAGCTGTATGCATGATGGCACAACTCCGGCTCTACTTAGATTTCAATGGTCCTGCAAGCGGCGTTGCTCCCAAGGGGAATTCCGAACCCGCGGGTTTTCTAGACAGCTAAAGACTGGTGGTGAAAAATACTCCTAGTCAGGCTAGTTCAAAGTGCTGGCAGATTTAGTGCCGAAAAGGCACAGAGGAGTAAGGCGTTTGATAGGTACTAAAAATGGCGATGACGAAACGGTGGTCTGGCCGCAGGGTGTTATGGAAAGCTGCGCTGCAAATGTTGATCTTATCTCGATTATAGAAAGGACGCTAAAGAGACTTACGGTTATGAGGAATGAAGCTGATGTTGAAAGCGCGGGCGTGCTAATGACGGCCCGATGAAGATGTTGGCAAAGACAAGAGAGACCTCTTTGCACCTATGTGCAATACTGTGAGGGCAAAAGATAGTCTCGATGGTGAATAATCTACACATAAAAATAAAAAAGGCAATATCCCAAAGATCAAGTCCTGCTCCTGCCATTGCTGCTCTTCCCATAGAAACAGATGCCACCAACGCCATAAAGCCATCCCGAACACCTCTGCGTTCTATATGCACTCGTAGTAAAGAATACAAGCAACACACTCCGTGTGCCCAACTCGTGCTGATGATACATGTGGCTCAAGGGTTTCGGGGGGACACCGAGTTCACGTTGCTTGCGTGGGCCAGCAGAAACTTGCAGCACGTCAATGTCAACTTGCACGCCTTGGTCCAGCCGTCGTCCTGGGCGATGCCCAGCTTGATGCTCACGTCGTCAATCTTGTCGCCTTCGATGCGGTAGGGCAAGCTCAGCGTGTGGATTCCTTCTGCCAGGGTCTGCTGGTGCACAAAGGCCCCGAGCTGGCGGACCAGCTCCAGGAAGGCGACCATGGCGTTGTCGAAGCGCCGGTGCATAAACGTGAGGCCGAGCGGCATGTCGCCCGACGAGTACAGTTCCAGCACGTGCTTCTTGGGCGCTGGCGGTGGCGCACTGAGCCGCTGTGCGTTGGCTCCTCCGGCACCGCCGCCAGGGCCGCCACCCAAGCGGCTGGAGGTCGGCGACGACTGGTCGTAGCGGATGATGCGCGACGTCGAGCCCATGGGGAGTGGCTCGTAGTTCTCGAAGCGGTAGTTCAGCTTGTCGGCAACCGTGACCAGAAGCAGCAGGGCATGGCCCCAGGCAGCATTGATCTCGGGCCAGTCGACGGGCCGCGCCGACAGCCGGCCGAGGCGCAGGCCGTTGATCGTGGCAAACGTGCCGTCGTGGCTGATACAAAACGTGTCGTTGTACACGTTGGAGCGCTGCAGGCTCTCGAGCAGCCGTGCGTCGTGGTCGTACTTGGCGTTGATGCTGTCGCGCTCGTTCTGGAAGTCGGCCAGCTTGGCCGCAAAGGCATTCCGCTCGCGCCAAAACTGCTCTTCGTCCCGGTCCAGCTCCTTCGACTCTGCCTCGAGCGTTCGTACCTCTTCGTCCAGCTCGGCCTTCTCCTTCTCCAGCTGCAGCAGCTCGGCCATGGCTTCGGCTTCCTGCTGTTTGGCCGTTTCCAGAGCCTCCGCCTGCGCCTGCAGTTCCTCTTCGTTTGGCGCGTCTGCCTCTGACTTCTTGAGAAAGCTGACATAGGCGTCCCGTTCGCGCGTCGCCGCGTCTAGACGCTGCTGCAGACCCTCGACCAGCAGTTCCGTACAGTCGACACATACTGGGTGGTCGATATCTGATCGTGCTGACAATATCTCAAACAGCCTCGTGATCCGCTCCATGCCCTGAGGCCTCATATAGCTCGCATCGTCGCCGCTGGTGCCATCGCCAAAAGACACACCCGCTCGCCCACTTCCCGACTGCACACCGCCCGACCCTGGAAGCTCTCGCCCTCCTAAGCCGGCCTCTGGTGGAACTACTGTTGAGTCGGACAGGAGAACAAAGGACATTGCGGAGATGTCTCGTGCAGATGCTTCGCCGCGAGAGCTGCCGCCACTGTGGCGTTTAAAGGTAGACGGCCCAGCATTTCTGGAGACTTGTTCATAAAGAGCCCGTCTGTCGGCATCGGGGGAGTTCGTAAGTCGCACAGTCGATCGCCGTCGGCCAGGAGACTGTGATGCCGTGGCTGATGCAATCGCTCGAGTTAGTCATAGATATGCGGGAAAATGTCGAAAGCCCATCTTCCATCACTCTCGCATAGAAACGACATACCGACAAGTAGATCATAAGCCGCAGGGTTCAGATTCTCCAAGGAACTGTCTAGTTTCAGCGGCGTTCGACATTTTTGACAATACATTGTTGGCAGTGATGGCGGAACTCGGGCTGCGCAGCATGGCTCGCCGTAGAGAGCGAAATCGCAGACGATGTATGACTTTTCTACTGAGTCAAGATAGATTGAGCTGCTGTCGTTGGTCGCCTGCTCTGACTTGCAGTATAAGCCCCACTAATGTCATCTGTGCCACATGATAAATCACATGATGTCGCGTTGGGAGAAGCTGCGCCCCACTAAATCTTCACACGACAACTCGCGAGTTATCGACTGCTATGCACGAGCAGATGCGCCAACAATTGCTTCGTTCTCCGTTTGCAACCACTCGCCACTGCAAATGGGGCCGACAATATGGAACCGCCTAAAAAGCGCGCAAGGCTCGCCCAAGCGCCAGACGACCCTTTTGCGATGGGCGGCGAGGACGAGGACGAAATCGCCATGGACCCCGAAGAATTTACCATCAAACAAGATCCAAACTACCGGCTAGAGCGGTCGCGAGCCGCCGCTGACAACAAGCTCAAGTCTGCGTTTGAGTCCCTGTTTGAAAAGTACGGCAAGGATTTTGGGGATACTGGCGACGAGATCAACTTCTACACGGACGAGATTGAGGTGGACAACGGGCATATTGCTTCATTGCCTAATGCACAGGATGCAAGCATTGGTTCTTTGTTCAGTAGCAAGAACAAGGGAAATGATGAAGAAGAACAGGAGGAGGAGCGAATTCTGCACGGCGCGGGTACCGGTCTAAACACTTCGACTGTCGTGATACCACACCGGGCTACAGCCTGGTCGGTGAAGGGGCAAGATCGCAATGGGCACCCGCGTGTCTCTTCTCTCTCACCTCCCAAGTTTGGGTTTGGAAGTCAACTGCCTTCCTTTGGAAACCTCTACGGGGGTTTCGGGGCTTCTGGTCCTGTCGGTTTCCATCACAGCTATGTCGACCCAGCCTGGATCGTCCCGGATCTCCCGGAAGCTGCATTTTCTCGTTCGCGAAGCAATGGACTGTCATTTCCTCACTTTGGACGAATCCAGCAAGTTCCTGGGCGGAACTTCGTTCGCAAGGCTCTCCCAGCAGCTCTTACTGCTGGCTCTAGAAATGATAGCGACGATGACGACCTCCTTCTCGGCATGTGCGAAAATCAGCCAGCGATTCTAAAACCAAAATCTCAGACAGACCACGACAATGCTGGAAGCATGGAACGCTCAGAACTGCAGGAGTCGACTGCCACGCCTGGAGCGCAGTCGCCTACACAACCCCATGCCGAGGAAAGGAAAACGGCCACGGAAGCAATACCTCAGGAAGGCAGAAGGACCCGCACAAATAAGGGAGTTGGTGCGGATGCAAGGCCAAACTCTACCCAGCCAGCTACATCGAAATCAAAGGAGGACAAGCAAGCTGCTGTGGAAGAAGAGCAGCCCCTGCGAAGACGGGCATCACGGAAATCCCTCTCAAAGGTTGAACGGACAAGTCGAGAGACAGGGACGGAGATATCAGCCGTCAATGGCACAAATGGCTGGCCTGCCCTGGTGATCGAGCTTATTGAGAGGAAACATATGTCTTCTGGAGCAGCTCCGTTCTTCCCCGGCGACTGTCTAGACACTGAAAGCCTTCCTACCCCGCCTGGAGAGGTTAATTCTCTGGAAGTGGAAGTACACGGCGACAAACCAACAGACAATGTCCCAAATACGGCTGCTTCTGGAAGAAAGGCTCAGGGGGCTACTGAGATATTCACCAGAAACACAGTGGACCCATCCTATGCATTCTCCGATGATGAAAATTATGGCTTCAAAAAACGGGAACCGCGTTCAAAAACAAAACCAACATCAAAAGAGAGTGATGCCACGGCGAGTAAAGATATCATGATGACGGAAGATGTCACGGAGGGTGACGACATCACGGCGACTGAAGAAACCATGGCGACGGAACAAAACGCGGTGACTGCAGAGAACACGGCGATGGAAGACGCTACAGCGATGGAAGACACTACAGCGACGGAAGACGCCTCATTTCTACCAGTAGACGCACAAGTGGAGGTGGTCCAACCCGACTCTGATGTTCCTTCTGTCAGTCCGAGCGAACCAGACAAGACGCGAGAGGATGAGCCTGTCGCCCCAGAGCCCAGCGTCACTCTGGACAATGAGCCGTCCTCCGGGAGGCTCCCTGAAAGAGCCGGCAAGGAAACACTGTTAGCCGCTCCTACTGAACATTTGCAAGCGTTTGTCCCGAGTACACCACGACGGAAAGGGGTGACGGCCCAACAAGCCAACCCGGGAAGCCACCGCAGCAGTATCATCTCGCTTGTTTCTGATGACTCGGCCGACGAGGATGAGCTGTCTCTGGGGTACGATGACTTCACCCCGAAGAGTGCTCTTCACGTTCGAAACGTCCACACCCCAACCAAAAGGCCATCGGTAGAAGCAAGTCGGGCTTTGGCGAGGAGAGCGTACACGGCGAGACGGATCAGAAAGAGCAATGGCAAGACCACACGGCTAATGTCGACATCCTTTTCGTCGCCGTTGCTGAGCAGGCAGGGTCTTCGGGTGGCTGAGACCGTCAGTCCGGTTGGGTCGCCGGTCCAGACGCCCGGTGGCTCCATACGACGCTGTGGGCAGGATGACTTCAAGTGTGGCCGAGACTTCTGTTTCCAGTGTCTATAGTTGGCATATACAATTTAATACAGGAATAAACAGCCATATCAAGACGTGTAAGATATGTACTTTATGGCACAGTAGCCCACGTAGGCTAAATATAGAATGGCGTTTAGCATGCATAATCTAGAACAAGGGAAAGAACATGCTATATAGTTGTCAAGCTATACGGTAGAGGCTGCTCCTGACACCATCCTATGTATTAATTTGGGTCATAGCTTCTCGTGTATCCCTTCAGAGCCCTTAAAGGTCCCACCAAGCTGGCTTTCTTCTACCTTGAACTGGTTACACATTTTTGGAAAATAACTTCAAGTAGCAGACGAGCAAAAAATAAAAGTAATAGAAAAAAGCTAAATGCAAACAGGGCAAAATTCGGCATGAATAGCCACATAGATTCGTACAGACGCATGGTACCCAAACAGAGAAAAGAAAACGACGGCGGGAGAAAAGGAGAGAAGAACACGGTAGGAAAGCAACGAGACGGACAGGCACCCACGCCGAGATGAAACGAGAGCCCCCGAGTGCAACAAATAGACAAGTTGAACGGAACCGAAGGTGGCTATGGATAATTAATCGGACTTCCCGCTTATTGGCCCATCCTCTATCCCGGAGCTCAAACTGTTGCATCCGCCGTAGCCAGAGCTGTCACTGCTAACATATACACCCATACTAGCTATTCTGCCTGCGGAGTGAGGTGCCCATAACGGAGACAACATATAGACATTTGCGGAATCCGAGAGCGCAGAGCAAGGGCAGAGCAGGCAGGCCTATTCGGCCGCGAGATGCAGTCGGGATGCGGTCGGGACGCAGAGGCAATTTGGACATGTTCCCTTTTTTACGCATTTAGGCCGTCTCAAGACTGGGACGCATTTGTGGGCGGGTTCAGAAGCAACCGTTGCCTCGTGCCCTCCTCCCGGACAGGATCAAAGTAGGGGTGTGCCATGGCTTCCTGGGCAGTCAACCGCTCCTAAAAGGGCAAAAAGGTTAAAACGAGGACCGCGCCAAGTGCAGGAGAGCGCTGGTAGGAAGAGAACATACGGCATGGTCGTAACGCAGCAGCTTGTCCAGAAAGTCGATTGCCTCGTTGCTGACAAAGCGCTGGTTCTCCACGTTGACAAAGCTGTGCCAGGGCTTCTTCTGGAAGCGGCCGAGGATGTCGTCGTACTGTGCGTCCAGCTCAATCTCGTACTTGTCCAGGTAGTCAAACAGATCGTCGGTGCCGAGCACCTTGGCAATCTTGACGAGCTGGTCCGAGTTGGAGTTTCCGTGGAAAAAGGGCTCCTTGCGGAAGATCATGGACGCAAACATGGCGCCCAGACTCCACATGTCGAGGCTGTAGTCGTACTCCTGGAAGTCGACCAGCAGCTCGGGCCCCTTGAAGTAGCGCGACGCCACGCGCACGTTGTACTCGGTGCCTTGGTGGTAGAATTCGGCCAAGCCCCAGTCGATCAGGCGCAGCTTGTCCTGGTCAGAGAAGGGCGAGGGAGATGGATGGGGGGAGACGGAAGCAGCAGCCGGGAGCTCACCTTTCTGTTCTCGTGATCGATCATAACGTTGTGAGGTTTCACATCACGATGCATGATGCCCTTGCTGTGGCAAAAGTCCAGCGCCTTGAGCAGCTCCAAGATGTAGAAGCGCACGTCGATGTCGGTGAACTTGGGGTACAGCGACCGGAAGTCGGTGTTGTTGACGCACTCGAAGACGAGAGACGGCGTCTTGCTCTGTGCCAAAGGGGTTAGGCTCTGTCTGCAAGCAGCAGCTCGGACTGGGAATGGAATATCGCATCGTACCTGCGAGTCGCGCACCACGTCCAGAAGCGCTACAATGTTGGGCCCCCCCGACAGATTCTGCAGGATCTTGATCTCGCGCTTGATCTTCTTCTTCTTCACCGGCTTCAGCACCTTGATGACGCACTTCTGGTAGTTGACCACGTTGATGCCCTCAAAGACTTCCGAGTATTTTCCGCGGCCTATGGGGAGAGAGGGAGATGGTGTCAGCTTATTCTGCGCTGTTGTCTCATTCCAGCGTAAGGTGCGCGCAGGCTGGAAGCTCGACCCAGCTCGGCCGTCTCTTTAGGTGCTCTCCCCCTGCAACGTACCGATCTTCCTGACGACCTCGTAGTTCTCCAGAGCGCCCCAGCCTAGTAGAAGGACCCCATGTCAGATTCATGCCCCTCCAGCAGCCACAAAGACCACACGCCTTTGTCCACCCGAGGCATCAGCTCACTGATATTGACACTGTCATAGTCCCAGTAGGACCGTGGCATGTTCTGGTTGACATCCGCATATACGCGCGCCATCTTTGCGAGATTCTCCGAGTCTGCCGGTCCTCCCAGATGGAATGCTGTGCAAGCCGGCGCCGCAGGTTGGCAGGACAGACTGAGAGTCGGCTGTACGGTTGCAGGAGTCAGCTGCGCGTGCTGCACCTTTTCGACGTGTTTTGTCACGAGAGAGAAGGCTCCCCCGTCACTGAGTTGTTTCGCCTGAATGCTTTTGTGCCTCGCGTTTCCGTATACCTCGCGCACTCAATAAATAGAGTACGACGACTGCGAAGGACGCAAGCGGACACCGACGAGGTAGAGAGGAGGTGAAAGCGTAGGAGGGGCAAAGGCGCAGATTATTTTGGTATGACCGGCCGCTTTGGGTAAGGCTGAAAATCCGTATAACGATATCTCGTCGTATGCACATATGCGAGTATATGATTGGGACTACGACGCATGCCTGCGGCCAAAATGCTTGAAAATACGGCTTATCAATCGCTATAAACTAAAGGGGTATCTACAATAGCAAAATCGATGTGAACGGAAAAGACGGACAAAAGAACAGAGCACGGCCTGGCGTTCAAAGCAGTTAGCAAATGCATCGGCAAATAGAACAGTCCACAAACGACTGGATTCGCCTTTTGGCTGCACGGTTTTCAGAGAGAAGATTATGTTACTCAACATGTTCCTTTTAAGCAGGAAATCGCCGCCAGCGACAGCAAGCTGTCCGGCTTTGATGACCCAAGGATTTCAGGCTAAGGATGACGATATGATGTTCTCATCATGCGTGCGGCAGAGGCGCTGGAGACAGAAGAGAGAGGAATACTCACATTTCCCGTCAGTCATCCTCATATGTAATCTGCCGGCGTTGTGCCGGCGCCAGAGACGAGGCTTGACGCTGCTCCATATCGTCGTAGTCTAGGTTGTCGAGGCCACTGTCCACAATATCCCATGTCCGCTTTCGCAAGTCTGGCTTCTCAAGGTGTCGCTTGGTATTGTTCATGTTGTTCTTCCGCCTCCTCCGCTTCTTCTGGGAGGTCGTCATTTTGGTCCCGCCTGTAACATGGCCAATGGCTGCGCTACTGTTGTCGCCATCCGTATGGTGTATGCCGTCATTGTGACTTTCTTGGAAGAGCTCGTGTGAAATATCGTCGCCGGCAACATATATGCTTTCGCACTGGATGTCTGCAGCACCTTCCTGGCTGCTGATCAAGTCGTGAGGTGTAGGCAGTTGAAGCGTCCAACTGCCGTCGTCGTATTCCTCTCCTTCGTCCCCCGCGTCGACAAGCTCAAAGAATGCGTCGACAGGGGGGTGGGAGTAACCGAGCACACCTTGATGCTCTCCATCTAGAAAGGTCGTCCGGAAATCATCCAGGGCATGCTGGGAAAAGTGAGCCTCATGAAAGGCACACAAGTCTGCCTGCATATATCACCGTGTCAGAAGACAGGTCTGCATCAATATTCAACAAGGGAGGACCAACCGGTGTTATTTGGGGCACACCGATATTTGGGTATGTTGACATTTCGAGTTATGGGTTAAGGAGATTATTGGAGCAGAGCTGCTGCCTCATGGGAAATTAAGTAGGCCCCACCTGGTCACGTGCCACAGCTTACTGACCTGGCGGTCAACGCATCGCGAAAAGCATTGGGTGTCATTCATGCCAGATGGAGAGTTCATAACATCGTGTTACATCACGAGAGCCTCTTGGAGGGTTCTGAAATACAATGCACGCCGGAGAAGGGGACGAAAGACTCGCTGATGCTCGGGGGAAACGCCAAAGACCAGCCACCAGGCTCTTAAGTTTGACTCAGCAGGGCCAGCGCGCTTTGAAAAGCGCGAACCACTTCGGTGACTACATGCAGTTAGACGGTGAGCAGCGGGGTGCGGCAACGGGGGCGACTCACGGTGCTGCTTTCTCTGGCCAAGGCTCTGTTCGGCAATCCTGACGTACCGCTCCCTCGTTTGCAGGCTGGTGAGCCCGACCCTCGTATTAGTATGCAAGACAGGGCAGCGAGCTGCGCAGAGACGGAAAGCCCAAAGAGGCATGGTGGGGGGGGCTGGCATACCGCTTTACCGCGCGCTCGTCATCATGGGCAGACGCGGCAGACGCCCACACGTTGAAGTACTGCAGGTGGGTGAGCAACAGGCCAGAGGGGGGAGGGGAGAGGCATTCCGGTGGCGTACGTTGACGAGCCGGTCAAAATCCTCCAGCAGCTCCTTTTCCTGTCCGTTCATGTCGTTCAGGGCCTGCTCGTAGCGCGCCTGAAACTCGTCCCAGTCAAAGGGCGGGACGTGGCCGGGGGTGCCGGGCGAGCGCTGGCCGTCCGGGCCCTGTGCCTGCTGGACGTTGGGCCCAGGGCGGCCGTTGCGGCGGGCCTGGCCTTCGAGGCTCTGGCCGGGCTGGACGGTCTGGAGCTCGGGCGTGTGTGCCAGGGCGCGCAGGTCCCGGGCGGCCGAGGCGGCGGCCCCGATGTCGAGGTCCATGTCGTCGGCAACGACCGAGGCGGCAATGTCGGCGGCAAGCACGGGAGACAGCCCTATCGTGTCGGCGTTGTCGCTGGCGCTGGCGCTGGCGCTCTCGCTCTCGCTGGCGCTCTCGCTGTCGCTCTCGCTGTCGACCGGGCGGCCGTCGTTGGGTTTCGGGCTTGGCCGCGATGCCACCTCCTTCTTCGTCGACGACGGGGGCAACGGCAGCTTCGAAGTGCGAGACGCCATGGTCCTGTGTCCCAGACGGGCGCGAGAGACAGAGCTGGTGGACTGGGTGACAAAAAACCGGCCCGTCGCTGGATGCCCAAGAGGGGACCTACTATGTATCTTAGTTGTGGATGCACTGAATATGGAGCAGGAGGCTGTTTTCGGCAGACGCGCTGTCAGATGACCTACAGCGATTAATTTAGCGCCACAGTAGGGTTGCATGCTGCCTGCGGATCTGGTGGGGGGTGAGAATCGGCAGCGGTCTTGGGGGGGCCCCGCCAGCCCATGGATAAAGTGGCCAGTGCTGGAGCCTAGAGTGCTCAGGGTGAGCGGCGGGCGCTGATTGGCCGGACGACAGCTGAATCCCTCGCATTGCCTGCTGTGACGTGAATCGCCCGTATTTTATTACTCATTCCGCATTCCGCATTCCGGGCTGTCAGCTGCATCTTCCCCCATCAACCGACCATTCCCCCGTCGCCACGCACGCCCGCCACCCTCCCCTCTCTGGTCGGACATGCTGCCGCTGCTCTTCGGATCGAGACCAAGGACTGGCAGAACTAGGGCCACCGGCGTGGCTCTGCGTCTGTTTGTGGTTGTGCGCCTCGAGCCCTGACCGACATCCCGCGATCCCATTCGCCTCGTACGCCCTCTCCAGCCGTCTGGACCTGCCCTGCCGCCCTTGCCGCCCTCGCGAGACACAGCCCGGCCGCGTGGGAAGATGAACTGCGATATCTGCGGCCGCCACTACCACGCCCAGCGCCTGCCCTTTCTCTGTCCCGTCGATGCCCGAAACCAGCTGTACGAGCACCGCCTGGCGCATGCGGCAGCCCTGATCGGCAACGAGCGGCTGGAGCAGCAGGTCAACGCAGAGCTGCTGTTGCCTCCGCCGCCGCCGCCGCCGCTGCCGCCGTCGGCCCCCGGCAGACAGACGTCGCCGCCCCTGCCGTGTGGCCCGTCCGCGGCCCAGAGCCGGCTCGACGCCTGGGCCTGCGAGCGCCAGGCCATCCTGGACCGCACAAACGACGTCGTCCAGCGCGCGGCGAAGCTGCGGGCCGACCTCGCGGCCGCCCGGACCGAGCTCCAGCGCAGAAGGGACGCCAACCGGCGGCGCCGCTCCGACCTCGCCGCCGCGACCAACGGCACCGCCGCCCGCCGCGCGCGCTTGCAGGACGACGTGGAGCGCTCCATCTCCATGACGCGCTACAAGTGGAACCGCAGCTACGACGCCATGGCCGCCACCCGCGGCTTCTTGTGCATGGAGGCTGCCAGGCTGTACGGCCTGCGGCGCCTCAAGCGAGGCAGCGCCGTGTTCTACGAGATTGGCGGCCGCGAAATCGTCAACCCCTACACCATGAGCAGTACGCGCCTTTTCTTTTCTTTTCTTTTTCGTTTGCTTCTGCTCCTCTGCTCCTCTGCTCCTCTGCTCCTCTGCTGACCGGCTGTCCGCGCAGACTTGCAGCCAGAAGTTGTCTCTACCAGCCTCGGCCACGTCACGCACATCCTCATGCTGGCGTGCCACTACCTGGCCATCCGCCTGCCCGCCGAGGTCACCCTCCCCCATCGAGACTACCCTCGGCCGACCATCTTCTCTCTGTCCTCGTCATACTCGCACGGCGAGGTGCCTTTTCCCGGAACCGCCACCTTCCAGCCGGCACACGCCGCCGGCCGGGACCACGAGCTGTTCCAACGCGTGCCGCGGGCCCGGCCGCTCTTTATTGACAAGCAGCTGCCCACCCTCGCCAAGGAGGACAGCTGGACGCACACCATGTTCCTGGAGGGCGTCGCCCTGCTCGCATACGACATTGCCTGGGCCTGCGGCTCCCAGGGCGTGCCGATTGGCGACAAGGCCTCGTTTGACGACGTCTTCAACATTGGCCGCAACCTCTACAACCTGCTGATCGGCAGCCAGCTGCTCAACAACCCGGCCGGCCGCATATTCTCCGCCCCGTCGGCACCGTCATCGCCGGGAGGAGGCATGCGTCAGTCAGACGGCGGCGGCGGCGGCGGCGGCGGCGGCGGCAGAGACATCAACGAGTTTGGCAAGACGGCCACCATGATGGGACGCTACTCCCACGGGACGGCACACACCTTTCTTGGCGACGACATCATCCAGGGCTTCAAGATCCCGAGCCCCAACCGGCTGGCAGACCGTCTGAAGACTAGGCTGAGCAGCGAGAGCACGCTGCCCGACTGGGAGGTCCTCGACGACGACGCCTGGGCTCCAGACGACCACAACCACATGGAGGACGGCGTCCTGTCCAAGGGCAGCCGACACAACGGCGGCAGCTGCGCTCCCGACCGGAGGCTCTTTGGCGTCGAGAGCGTGGCAACGGTCATTACCGACCTGGAGGACACCCTAGCGCTGGCCGACATGGACGCGAGTCCTAGGAACCGACGGCCAGAGAAGGCCAGGACCACTGGGACGAGCGGCTGGACAAAGCTGCGGAATCGGTCAGGATCCTTCAAATAGAGAGTGCTCGACTAGAGAGGCCAAATAGACGCTTGTATTAGCCACCACGGAAATGCTGCCTTTTCAAAAGAAATATCTGCGGCTCTTTCCAGAATCTAGACATATGCCGACATCCACTCCCCAATGCGAATGCGCGATGCCACCAGGCCGGAATCGGGGCCGAGACCCAGGCCGGCCAGCTCCTGGCACAGCTCCGACATGTCTCTGCTCTGGAAGCCGTCCTCGCCCGTCTCCGTCTGGCTCGCCGGCGGTCTCCATCCATGATACGACAGCCCCAGGAGTGCTAGTCTTGTCGACAGTGCATCCGCCAGGTCTTCTCGCCTCGTTCCAGCCTCCGTCAGAACTGCCGGCCCATCCGACACGCCAATGCTGTAGCTGGTGCCAAACCTCTCTGTGCTTTCTGTTGTCGTGCTGTCGTCGTCCCTGTCAAGTTGCATCTGCGACCTATACGATCCCCATCCAGACGGCGATGTGGGCTCCGTGAACTGCTCTGCACCCTCGTGGGACCTGCAGACGGAGAAGCCCCGGGCCTCGGACTGCTCTGGGGTCGCCTTTGTGGATCGAGCGTGCATATTAGCAGTCCTGTCTTGAAACGGCTGGCAGTGATGCTAAACTACCTCTCTCGTGGCCGGCGAGCCGTCTGGCTCCATGGACGGAGATGTCTGCGCACTCTCTAGGGCTGCCAACAGGGATGCTCCAAAGACAGACGTGAGCACCGCAAGGTGGCTGTGGCTGCTGTCTATCGCTGGCGATGCTTCCCCAGGTCTGATGTCGATCAACATCCCTATCGGGGTGGCCGCCTCGTCTCCATGGCCGGCCGTGGAGCGGTTCTCATGCGCAATACCGTACTCAAGCAGGATGTCCTCCGACATGTTGCGCGCGATATAAAATACATTAACCCGCGGCATGGTATGCGTCAGGTCTCTGAAACTCGGCTTTGTGCCGGTATCGTCATCAAACCGGATCAGCCAGTCTTCTGCGTCGGCAGGCGTTGGCTCGGAGTTGAGATTCCAGCCTGTCACTGCGAGCTCTCTGGAATTCCCAATGTTCATGCCGTTCGATTCTTGGACGGAGTCGTTTTCTTCACTCGAAACATATTCATCGACAAGGTCACTGTGCATGCGAGCCGTATCTGGTGCCTTGTGATCTTCCTTCGTCCAACCCCCCCCCCTTTCTGTCGTGCCTTTAGGCTTTCCTGCGGCTTGCCTCTGACTGATTTCGGCATTGTCCAATGGCTGACAGACGATGTTGTAGATGGTCACAGCCAAAATGGCCAGAAGAAGGAGAGCTACCAGGGGAAGCATAGTGGAGGGGCTCATGAATACAGTAAGCATAACAGGTAGAGACAAGATGTCCTGTGCCAGACGAGGATAGAATGGTGCGGTTTGCTCAAGATGGGAGAGATGTATGCCAACAACTACAGCAAGTTTCAGTCTCCCAGGCTGACAATCTTAACGGAAAGCCACCAGGGACTACAAAGGATTAGCAGACATAAGCAGTAATCTGAATGGCCTTCGGAGCTCTGTTGGGGCGAGTTGAACAGCCTTGCAGACGCAGAGACCCATATTAGTTGTTGTTGTCGTTTGCTCTCTGCAACATGCACTTCTCAGCAGCCACGACAGACATCTGTCACGTGAGTGTCTGTGGTCGCTTCTCGGAAGCGTGGATCGAAAGAAAAGACATTTTCCCTTCCATCTCTTCTACCAGAGGTATCCCTAAACTACAGAAAATTGCCGTGGCTCCTCGCAAAACGCCTGAAGTCGCGTATTCTCAATGCACGGCTTCGAAAATCAAAGCTCCGTCACCCAGCCCTCCAACCGGTTTCGTCCCTCCCTCCTCGGGCAGTCTGCAGGGCTATTCTATATCCTACCTGCTACTTGGACGAACTTTGGGGGGTTGCAAGAGCCCCTGATGCGTGAAAGCAGTAAACGTCTGTTTAAAAATGAAAGTGATCGATAGGAAAATGAATGTTTTGGGCTGTCCACGGAGCCGCCGATGTTACTCGCCGTCCGCCAACATGAGGATGAGCTTGGCCACAAGGTCGAGAAAAGGAAAGGCACTTGTCACTTCTTTCTCCTCCAAAATGTGGCCTTCGGCCGTTTCGTAGCCGTTGCACTTGAAATCGACCAAATAGACGGATGGCTCCATCTCATAGATCTGGATGTCCAGTCTCATAGCTACCACCTGGATCTTGCTGTCGTCTTCGGTCTTTCGCACCAGGAACTTGTCCGCCTCCACCTCTTCGGGGGTGGCCACGTTCGTTCCGACTGCCGATCGGCGAATGCCTGTGAAATGAATCAGCCGTGTCCGCCAAAGCTTGAACGCCGTTCCCTGAATGCGCATCATACCTTCAGTCTCCCAGCGGACCTGGATGTGCCACGGGTCTGCGGGTAGCTTGTACTTCTTCGTAATGTCAAAGCCGCTGTTCCGATGGGAAGACCCCCTGTAGCTGTCGAAGCTGTCGCTACCATCTCTGGAGCGACTGGCCAAAGTTAGCACATCAGGACGTACCGCTTGTTTTCGCAGAGGAAAGGGCTTCCGGGCTGTCACTTACCTATCGTCCTCTTCGTTGCTGTACTTGTTAAAGTCTTCATCGACAACCCAGCTGCAGCCCAGCCGGTTTAACGCCTTGTAGATGCAGAGCAAAGCGTCCCACGCCACATTTCTCGACCGAATGCCAAATTGCCATCGCACCTGCTTCGACTTCTTAGGTGGATTAACTGGTGTCATGCCCTGCGGTCGCTTGTTGGACTCGTCGAGGCGGACCTGGCTGCGGGATTGCGGACGCAAGCGGCGGGATGTTTCTTCCTGGTCGGCCAGGGTTCGTGCTGCCGTAGGCGGCTCGACAAATGACGGGGTTGCCATTGCATTCACGTTGCCGGCAATGTAGTCTTTGTGGTAGGCCGGTAAGCTACTTGGGAGAATACCAACCTTGGAAACGTAAGGTCGCGGCGAGGCACCGCTTGTGCTGTTCGAGTTGACAGACCGGCCCGATGACATGCCTAGAGGGCTGGCACCAGGGCCCAGCTCACCGCTGTTTGTCATGCTCACGGCAATGGAGCCGGTAGTCGCGTCGCCTGTTGGTGACGTTGCAAAGTATGGGTTGTCGACGCCCAGAGTAGCTGCCATGAGTTGTTAGTAAGCAGCCTCAGGGTGCCAAACATGCTACTCTCAACGAGGGTCATCTCTCACGGTTGATCTGCATGAGCTTGGTGTCCCGAACAATCATGTATGCATCCTTGATAGCAGAAGGCTCGTTCGCCTCCAATGCTTCCTGGACATCCTTTCTGCCGTAGCCCATTGTCTTTGAGATCTTTTCGGTCACCTCGTCGTGAAGCTTCTCCTGCACCTTGGCAGAGGCATTGGGCGCAATGTCGCTGGGCTTGATGGCCTTGTCCGGGTCGATACCCGTGTTCAAGAAGGGCTCGGCCGGGGGTTTTAGGTAGTCGGGCAGATCGGCGAGGAACCAGGGGTCCTGCCGGATCTCCTCAATGGTCGCACGCTGGACAGGGTTGACGACAAGCATCTTCTTGATCAGTCCGGCCGCACCAGGGCTCATCCACGAGGGCAAAATGTACGCTCCCTTGGCGATCTTGGCAAACAGGCTGGGGATGTGGTCATCATCGAAGGGCAGGCGGCCGACAAGCAGGACGTAGAGAATGACGCCACAGCTCCAGACATCCACCTCCGGGCCAGCATAGAGCTTGCCGTTGATGACCTCTGGCGCGGCATAGTTGGGGCTTCCACAACTGGTCTTGAGGAAATTGCCGTCCGTCATGATGTTGCTGAGACCGAAATCCGCAATCTTGACATTCAGTTTGTCATCGAGGAGCAGGTTCTCGGGCTTAAGATCGCGGTGCACAACGCGGTAGCGGTGGCAATATTCGACGGCGCACAGCATCTGCTGGAAGAAGCGCCGAGCCTCGGGTTCGGTCATGCGGCCCTTTTTGACAATGTAGTCGAACAACTCGCCACCGGCATACTCGAGGACCATGATGATATCGTTGGAGTCTTTGATGACGGTGTATCTGGGCGGACGTCTCTGTCAGCATTGTGGACATGGCAAGAGGGAAATTATGGCCGTGAGCCGAGATGTGCGGCTCGCGAGGCCGGCAGAGCGGGAGGACAAAAGGATCGGCACACACAGCTTGATGATATGGGGATGGCGCAGAAGCTGCAAGAACTCGATCTCGCGTTCGACGCGGCCGGTCATGTCGCGACTGATGAGCTTCTTGCGGGAGATGATCTTGAGCGCGACCTTCTGGCCCGTCGACTTGTGTATGGCCAGCTTGACCTTGCCAAAGGAGCCCTCGCCGAGCGTGCGGATGACATTGTACTGGTCGAGCCGGGCATCGGTAGACTTTATGCGGTCGGGAAGATGCGTGGGATTGGTGCCGGCCTTGGCCTTGCCCCTGTCTTCATCGGTAGCGCCATAGTCGGTGACGCTGACCTGCGGTGGAGGCTGGCCGGAAGCGAGCGTGGTGTGCGAACGGCGGCTCTGGGAGCGCGGCAGCGAAATGGAGAGCTCCTCGTCTTCGAGCCGGCTGGGGCCCATGGCTGGGGCTGCACGAGTGCGCGGGTGGGGGAGGGGAGAAGAGCAAATTGGCGGTGGCTTTCCGAGGTTGATGATAAAAGTCGGTCGGAAATAGACTTTGGCTCGTTTCTCAAGACGACGTTGGACCGGGATGGCTGGAAAAGGCAGGCGGCAATTGAGAAGAGGGGGAAGTAGCGTTGGTGGCCCAACTACGAATTCCAGCAGCCGTGTGCACCTGCTGTCTGTCAGTCGAAGCAGTGGCCGGACGTTTTGCCCCTCTTCACGGGCCTAGCACAGTGCACACTCTGCGTCTGTGTATCGACACGGTGCACATACACTGTCTCACGAAACTGCTGACTGATGTTTCATACATCGCCGTGATGAATGAGAATTCCGTGCTGTGCAGCCTCGATAGAGACAATGTAGTCTTCTACATGATCTAGGTGACTTCGAAGATGAATCTTTGCCCATGTCCTACACCCCTTACCGAACGTCGCTACCGTCTCTAAGTATCATGATTTTCTTCTAGGTCTATATCCCCACGACTGCTGTTAGCGTATCGACCTTGAGTGCATCGCTGCTGTGCAATGGCTCGACGCCTGGGCAAGGACAAAATCTTCAACGAGCTTGACACGACTGGCGCTCCGGTCGAGGGGAGCGGCCAGAAAGCCGATGTGGTTGACCGAGAATGAGGTCGTGTACACGGATGCACTCCTACTACATAGGCGCAGTACAAGCGTCGAAAAGTCGAGATTGGGAACTCAAGCAGCTTTTGCGTGCCATTCTATTTCGTAATCGCAGGCTCAGACTGAAACTTCTCGTGCAAGACGCTCCTCCATGGTCGTCGGCTTTACCTGTCCCAGATCGCCAACCACGTTGCCGTCTTCGTCGACAACCATAACCACCCTCTTCTCAGTTGGAAGCTCCTGGATAATCAGCCAGAGAAGAGGTACTGCAATTCCAAACAGGCCGACATAGATGCCGAATGGAATAAACTTGTTGGATGCTTTTGAGTTGATACCGTACGACACGGCTTGGCCGACAGTCTCCCAACAACGGAACACACCGCCCGTACGAGCATTTGTCGAGACGTCAGAAGCAAACTGGCCCAAAATCCAGTAGACTAGAGTCTGGGACATCCATCTGCAGATGAAAGTCAGTTTACATAGTCCAGACAGGTGGAATGCATAAAAAGAAGACGCTCAAAAGACGTACCCGTTGACGATGTAGATTAGATGCGGGAACCAAGCCCTTATCCAGCGGGCAGTTGTGGGTTGAGCACTGAAAAAGGTCAGGATGTCCATATTAAGGCGCCTCATGCATGGATTCCGAGGATGTCACGTACTAGTCAAGGCGAAGGCTGCTGGGCTGGCCGTCGAACCACTTGAGATTGATCATCACCCAGATGAGCATAGTCCTAGGAGATCATTAGCATAAAGACCTTTAGGCTCCGGATACAAAAGACTGGGTAGGAGCCTACGCAGAGGGAAGTGTCCAGACCCAGAAGCCAATAATGCCTTTGGTCCTCGGGCGAACATTCTTCATGTCCAAGATCATACCAAACAGCGGGTTGATGAGGACAGCCAGGCAAGGGCCAATAAAGTTGGACAATGCACGCGCGCGGACCGAGTAGTGCTTCGAAGCATAGGTTCCCCAGACACCGTCGCCAAAATATGTCAACATGTAGACAGGAATCAGCATCAGGGTCTGGATTGGCAACGTCAGAGAAAAAGGTTGGGGACAAAAATAGTACGGTGCCAAGTCGAAACTTACTCGCTGCTGCTTGTGGTGCTCCCACAGCAGCGCGACTTCTCTCTTCCAAGACTTTTTGGGAAGCATGGGAACGCCCCAGCCATCAGATCGGATGACCTTCCGTGTCTTCGTCAGAAGAAAAGCGGCAGGCAGGCCTACGCAGTCAGCTTGCTGTTCGGCAGACGTGTTCAGTATGACGTACCAATGCATTCCAAGCCCAGGAACACCAAATATGTGCTCGTTGACACACTGCCACCACCGCTTCTCTTGATGTTAAGGCCCAAGGTGATGGCTCCGCCGATGATGGAGCCAACATTGCGCATGGCCACCCATATGCTGATGTAAAAGCCCCGGCGGTGCTCCTCGGGATAGGAGATCATAGCCGCAGCTTCAGCGATATACAGGAAGGCGGACGCTAATGGGGCAAGTCAGCCGAAAATGCTCTTCCCTGTCGGCGCAAGGGAGGTGAAGCAGGAGGCTTTACTGACTGATTCCATAGAGCGCCTTTGCGAAAATAAGATACCACTGGACGCCATACCTGCTGTTGACATAGAAGCCAGAGCCTGACAGAGGGAAGCCAACACCGCCAATCATGCAGGCGACTGGGATGCCGATCGTGCTGATAATGGGTCCGCCGAACAGGCTGTGAGAGAGGGGTTGTCAGCTTATAAGCCGTAGGGGGTGGCTCTGACGGCTAGACTACTGACGCGATCAGGGCAGATGTCGAATACTGCGTGGCCGACGCGGCATTGGCTGTGTATGGAGTGGCAAGACCTCCTCCTCCAAGGCCACTGATGGCTGAAGCAGGCAACGAATGTGAGCAAAGGGAACGAGAGAAGATAATGCACCAGTTGCCCCTACCATTGCTCATAGATGGACCGGAGAATGCGAGCAAGGCCAGAACGACCATCTGGAAGGCTACGCTCCGGTACCTCCTAACCCATTTGCTGTTGGGGATCTCGACAATCCGGACGGCATTGTTGTCTTCTGAAGTTTCGTCCTCGAACGTCACAGGCAGGGTCGATTCGGGAATTACCACAACAGCTTCAACACCCTTCCTGTCTGCCATTTTGGCAGTAGTCTTCCTTATCTTTCTCGTCGTATCTTTGTTTGCGTTTTTCTGGAACGCCAACAGGTTGATATATAATTCGGTCTTATCTTTGTCCCTTTCCTTTCCGCAAAGACATCAGGCCGATATCTTATTCGCTTATCTTCGTCCTATTTGTTTCCGGAATGATAGTAGGCCGATGGGACACAGACAACGTGACTTATATGTAGTGGCGTCCCATCGGCCTTCTCGCATGAGAAGTTAGCCCGGCTGTTAATATGCACGACAAATGCTCTGAGATCCGCACCGTAGGCGATGACAAGAGTATGGATCCGGATTGCACAAGCGCTAACACAGAGACCAAGTGCACTCTCTGCGCTCTGGCTGGCAGCAACATTGCCGTTTTTGGATCACCCGCTCTATGGCACGCGCATCAGACGGGGGTGAGCCGGGCCGGTGCACGATCTATGGGTCCATCCTTGGTGGACTTGTTGACCTCCGGGCGTCTGTTGAATGCGTGGAGGCTGAAGATTTATAAACGTGTTTGTTTCAGTATTCTACTTTGGCATATCTTCTAACACAAAAAATGAAGCAAAGAAGAGGCGTATACATAAGACTAAGACTATCGTTGGCAGATTCAGCTGGAAGGCCCGCTGCTCACATAGAGGAACCATCCGATGCCACGTGACTAAGTGAATAACGTGCTTGGGGATATTGGCATGACGGCCCATAAGAGGAGCATATTTGCATCTCAGCCTAAAAAATGCAGAAACTAGTATTGCCGCGCGGTATGAACTCGGATGTCTGTATATTCCTCGTTTTTATCGAACCCTGTCGTAGAACACATTGTTTTACTCGAGAGTAATACTATGCAGTAAGATTGGGCGGGATTTCGATCACGAATATATGCTACCGTTGACGAAATGCGCTAAGAAATCGGCTAGGCGAAATGGAGATTAACACAAGATCCGACATCCTGGACGTGCTCTTTGCCATTGACTTCCGATATGCCAGCTACTCCGTAAGGATTTTGTATGGTGATACTCATGTCCTAGCCGATGAAAATGGAGGCTACGGCACGGAGAAGATATAGGATAATCACAAGTGTAGTCAGAAATCGCATAACAGGCTTATAAGAGTACACGTCTATGTAAGATATTAATTATAGAAGGGTACATACCTCTAAGGGATGCTAGGCGCGTCCGAATCCCCTACCTTTGATCTAGGTGGCCTACGCTATAGTATAATGGTCTTGTTATCATACTATTCAAGTCTCTACATGTAGTCTGTTCTACAAGTTCAATCCTATTTTTATCTTTTCTTTCTCTACCCTAACTAGACTAGCAACAACGAAGATGCTCGCTAGGAGGTCGCCGCATTTAACATCCGTTCCATTTACGGCTAGCGGTGACTTCCAGGGCTCCGGCGACCCAGCTAAGGCGGCCAAGGCCATATTCAACGTGGCGGCTGCCTACGGAGTTCGTCGGCCGTGGCCGCCAGAACGCCACGCTGCTGCCGATGGGGGCGACGTTGCCGTCTGCGTCGTCGAGGTGCACGACAAGCTCCACGAAACCTTGGAAGTGTTTAGCAACGTGTGGAACAGTGCGCAGGCGGACGACTGAGGGAGTGGGAAGAGATGAGGAGATCAGATGTGTCGGAGATGAGGAAAAATGATACAATTTACCACATCGATTGGAACAAGCGAAACTTATGGTATTACTTGAAAAGAAAAAAAGATAAACTGCATCCTATCAAGACTAAAGTGAATACTCGTAATATACTACCCAACAAGAGCCACTATCGTCCTACTCATATGCCTCTATTTTAATTACTCCTTGTATACCAGACCGCTTAAAGCCATATACTTCCTCGACTCCGGCCAGGACGCCAGCTACAACGAGCAGCACCTCCTGGTAGGGATAGGACAGGAGATGACAACGGCAACGAAACGAACATCTGGCGCTCACCTATGGAAAACCTGCCTTCAGCCTGTACGGACGGCGAGAATAGACGGAATTCCAAGGCCAGGCGATATACGCATCTTCAGACACAACGTAGTAGCAGAATGGAAAAAGCGATAGCCTATCTCTACGCATATCTCCATGCGAAGCTATATATTCTATATTTGGCGCTGTGAAGACGGCGTAGATGCGCACTAAGGAAAGGGAAAAAAGAAACGGAAAAAAAGAAAAAGAAAGTACACCCCTCGAAGAGAAAGACCCCCCCTCCCCAAATATCAATACGAAACAGGAGCATTAGTCTTGTTGGTAGGACCGCCTGTGCTGTTTCTCTGCACCGTATCGCCATGGCTGTTGTGGAACTCCTGGATCTTGGCCATCGTGTCGGCCACCGGGGCCGGATGCGTCTCGCGCTTGGCATGCGCAAAGTGTTCCTTGCGCAGGACGCGGCCGCAGCCCGGCTTGCTTTTGTTCGCCGATCCAGGGCTACCATCAGTTGCCGGGGTGCCGGACTGCGACTCTCGGGCTCGGGCCTGGTCTGCCTGCTCCCGTAAGGCCATCAGGGCGGCCGAATACACGAGGTTCTTGAGGTCGGAGCCGCTGTAGTCCAGAGTGGCCTTTGCCAGTTCGGCGAGGCTTACGTCGGGAGCCAGAGACTCTCCCCGGACGTGAATCTTTAGGATCTCCTCTCGCGCGGCCACGTCGGGCATGCCGACCATGATGCGCCGGCCCAGGCGCCGCAGGATTCCCTCGTCAATGTCAAACGGCCGGTTGGTGGCCGCCACAATGATGGGGTTGTTGGCTTCCCGGCAGCCTATCCCGTCCATGGCCACAAGGAACTCGTTAAGATACTCTTGGCGGCATGACTGGGAGTCGGCCGAGCGTGAGCGGAACAGGCAGTCGGCCTCGTCGATGAAAATGATGCAGGGATGCTCCCTGCGCGCCAGCTCAAACATGTCCTTGATCATCTTCTCGCCGACCCCGACGCACTTGCTGTTGATGTCAGCACTGGATACGGCCAGGATCTTGGACCGGGCCTGCTTCGCGAGGGCGCGGACGAGCTGCGTCTTGCCGGTCCCGGGCGGCCCGTACAGGAGGACTGACGGCGGGCTAGTCTTGGACAGGATGCCGTAGCCGAAGGCGCCCGGGTAGTCCAGCGCCAACGTGATGTTTTCCAGAGCCTCGACCGTGCTCGGATGGACGTGCACTTCGTCAAACGATACCTGGATCTGCTCTGGACCGGCGCGTCAGAACCAGAACCACTCTTGGGATTTCGCACTCTCTTCTGCACACTTACTGGGCTCGACAATGAAGCGTCGCAGCTTGTCGACATCATCAGTTTTCTGGAATAAGCAACCAAACAGAGACTTCATGACCCGCTCATCGTCGCTTGATTCGGAAGAATCCTCTCTAGCCCGCTTGGAGGAAGCGCTGCGAAAATGGGCTCGCGTAAAGTCCTTCACGCTGCCCGTTTCCAGTGCTTCTGTCTCTATCCCTTTGCTGTCAACGGCCTGTGGGCTCACAATGTCACCAGCATTGGTGTTGGCGTCGGCCGGTGTTGGTTCCATTGTGCAATTGGGATGCTGTTTGGAAAAGGGTCTCGGAGATGTGCTGCTCTTCTACCTTTGGCCACCGGCTGGCCTTTCAGAGATTTTGGAGGTCTGCGACTATTTGGCGCGGACTTGAATAGGGGTAGATGTACCTCATATATACTGAAGATAAGCAAAACGTTTCTGCCAAAGTTTGAACTATCTTTCGCATGGAGGAACAAACCAACTCTGGAGACCCCCCAAAAGTTTCCTCCAAAGCACACGGCAAGAACGCCCGAAATTTTGTGCACATTTGGCTATGCGAAGACGTGGCAGCCAGCAGGTAAGAATGTAGGCGAAGCCCAACGCAATCCGCCTCGTCTAGCCATGGTAGGCAGTGGGAGGCCTTGTTCGCATGACCTGTAACAAGCGTTTGGGGGCTGAAGCATTGATAATTGGCCCGAGAAGAGAGGGACTGGAAACTTCGCTGCGGGCTGCATCCTGAAAGCGGAAATGCACAAATACCTTGGGGCTGAAAGTTTCCAAGTGTGGCAAGCATTGATTGGATTAAAAAAAACAAGGCGAAAGTTTTGCCAGAATGGCCGTGTACGTGGCTCGGAGAAGAGCACACAGCAAGGTACAGAAACGTTTGGGCGAAAAACGTTTGAGTGGAAACGGAAACTTTGTAGACAGAAGACTTCTGGCGGGAAAGGGCTTATTTTCTTGGACACAATTATAAAGGCCATGCTGTTCTGCCTTCAAGCTGCCCCCGATGCAGATTGTTTATTCCTTCCAGTTTCTCGACTTTTCTACCCAGTCTCTTTTCGCGGCAGCCCAAAGCCTATCCCAGTCCTGGACATGTCTCTGACCCCAGCCCCTAGAATTCCCGGCCCGCAAAGACGTGCTTGGGAGGAGAACAAAGGCACAATCATGGACCTCTACATTACGAAGAAGAATACGCTCAAAGATGTCATGAGAATAATGGAGCAGAAAGGGTTCATAGCCAGGTAAGCAGAGCGCACAGGGCCGACACTGGCAGTGCTGACTCATCATGAACTGGACAGTGAACAGCAGTATAAGATCAAGTTCAACGAGGGTGCGGGAGAACGCGACTGGTGGAGCACACCAAAGCCTAGGTAACTTTTCCTTAGCATAACACCTCGATAATGCCGGGCGCGATGCTTAATGTATTTGACTGTCTGCAGAAACAGGTTTACTAGCCCAGGCTGATGCGCCAACGACATCAGAGATCAGCATGCTTGAAAATCAGCCAGTAAGTCACCAGTCGTTGCAGCTGTCTCTGCTCTGCTTGCTCCACCTCTGATTGACATTGCGGTACAGATGGCTTCTCTGGATTTCTCTGGCAGTCTGGAAGACGAAATGGCCTTTGGTCTAAACGCTTATCACGTGCAAACGGGCTTCAGCATCTCCTACGACTCCGATCCTTTCCAACCCATGAACCTCGGCACTCCGACCAGCACAAAACTGCGCCAGCCCATCCACCAGGCGGCCCAGTCGGGAAACCTGGCCATCGTGAAGCTACTTCTCAAGCGGTTTCCGGCTTGTGCGGGTCTCGCTGGCACGGACGGGGCCACAGCGCTGGGACTGGCCTCCGAGGCCGGACACCTGGAGGTGGTCCGGCTGCTGCTAGGGTATGAGGGCGTGGACGTGAACGTGTGGGTCGTAGAGTCGCTGCGCACGCCCATGCACCAGGCCGCGCAGGGCGGCCATATCGACGTCGTGCGGCTGCTGCTGGCACACGGCGCCGCGGCCGACCCGCACGACAGCAACAAGGTGACGCCGCTGTGGATCGCGGCGCAGCAGGGCTTCCACGAGATCGTGAAGATCCTGATCGGCGCGAAGGCCGACACCGAGGCCACGTCGACGAACGGCAGCCGGCGGCCGATCCACCAGGCGGCGCAGAACGGCCACTTTGAGGTGATCGAGGCGCTACTGGCGGCCGGCGCGGCCGTCGAGCCGAGCCGGGACAGCTACGACGACGAAACGCCGTCGCCGCTCTGGCTGGCAGCGCAGCAGGGCCACTGCGAGATCGCCAAGCTGCTGATCCGCAGCAGCGCCAACGTGAACTTCTGCATCCGCCCGTCACAGCGCTGCCCCATCCACCAGGCGGCCCAGAGCGGCTACGTCGACATGGTGGCCATCCTCATCCAGAACGGAGCCAACGTCGACGCGCGCGAGAAGGACAACTGGCCGCCCCTGATGATCACGGCGCAGAACAACTTTGCCAAGATCATCGACCTCCTGTTGAAGAGCGGCGCAGACGTCAACGCCAAGGAGAAGGACGGCGCGACCGCGCTGTGGGTGGCTTCCCAGCAAGGGCATGTGGAGGTGGTAAAGATGCTCCTGGAGCGCGGCGCAAAGTCGTACCCGACTAGGTCCGCGCAGAGGCGGCCGATCCACCAGGCGGCGCAGAACGGGCACCTGGAGGTAATTAAGATGCTTCTGGAGGAGGACCCGAAGGGCGTGGACGCAGAGGAGAAGGAGGGCGTCACGCCACTGTTCCTGGCTTCGCAGGGGGACAAGCCCGGACACATCGAGGTTGCTCACTACCTCTTGGAGAAAGGGGCCAATGTCGTTATCTGACGAGTACTTTTCATTATTTTATTTTGGTCACAGTCTCACGCTGTTTCGGTTTTCATTTTATACTTCGCTGTCGCCATTTTGTCCTGCGCCGGATAACGATTGAGATCCTCATCTGGGAGTGGAGAATAATTTAGCACGGCGGCATTAAGAGAAGTAGAAACAAACTTGGTGATCTACATATCTATTCACTTTGTACGAGCCGATTCTGCTTCCCTTTTAGCTCTCTTTCTTATGGTTACCTCTTTTCGTGTTTATATAGTAGCGCTGTGTTAGGTGACACTGGTGTCTTCTAACCAAAGTTCCTAACAGTTGCACAAATTTTGTTGAATACTAGGGTTTGCATTGCTGTTGTTGTCTTATACTACCTAGTTTAATTAGCAGGCCTATCAAAAGTCACTCTTTCCACAAGTCCGCACGATCTCCTCTATAAGCAAAATAGGTAGCTGTTGCATAGATTTCTCCTCTTTTAAGATCGAGTGACTCGTTTCTAAGAAGCTCCTAGCCGCCTGTTCGACCCCGGCCTCCTCCGTTGCTATGCTTTTGCAACAATCAAAATCGAGAACCCACATGGCGTGGGTGCAAAGGGCGACAGACTGGAACTTGACGGATTCGATTCCTGGGATGACTTTTGCGGCTTTAGAGGAGGACCTGCTTGGAGCTAGAACAATTCGACGTCATTTGCGTCGACTCTTGCCGTCTAGTAAAGAATGCAAGGGCGTCTGTCATAGCAATAGCATAATCCTTGGTTAGAAGCCCGAGCTGCTCAATTTGGTCGAGATAAAGGGGGAAGATGCGAAGGCTAAACACTACTAGCCGGTTAGGCCGTGCTCGTAAAGTAGTTATTTGTGACCTATACTGGCGACGTCCTAGATATGGGCGAATTAGGCAGTGGCCGTTAATAGTAGTGGCTGTCGCCAAGAGTCTCGCTACCTCTAGGTAGTAGGTGCGAGGTAGTAGTGTACGGACGCACATAGGCCTAGACGGAATCCTCTTGCTAGAGCGTTGCAAGGCTCAAAGCCTAGAGGAAGGCGTGGGAGGATTTGTGACCAATGTAGCGAGTCTTTGCTAAGGAGTCCTTCACAGAATGGAAAGTTAACTTGAAAATCCCTACGTCGCTATTGGTATTTTTGGATGGTGTTAAGAAGCTGTTTGTGTATCCGATACTCGTCTGGACCGTCGTCTTCTCGCTTAAGTGTGAGGTGATATTCGTGGTCTTGATTGTAGTTCTCGTGGTTCTCGTAGTTCTCTGCCCAGGCAGTGCCACAAAAGCCTTCGCAGATCTTCTTTAGCGGTACATGTAATTTGGCGAGTTGCTTGAAAGCTGTGTCCAGTTTTTGTTGCCGGTATGCTGTGTGTTTGTGTTTAAAAGCACGTGATAGTCCATTTAACAGTGGACAATACAGGCCCTGGTACAAGATGTTCGAGAAAAT
Source organism: Grosmannia serpens (assembly GCA_029299595.1). Classification (NCBI taxonomy): domain Eukaryota; kingdom Fungi; phylum Ascomycota; class Sordariomycetes; order Ophiostomatales; family Ophiostomataceae; genus Grosmannia; species Grosmannia serpens. Next base: position 101,897 of record JANSMH010000004.1, on the reverse strand, counting down.
AAAAGAGGGGCTAATACATGTTTCTTCCTTTTACAAACTTTAGATTAATCAAGAACTTTGCCCTGCTGATACGTGGCTGTGCCTAGTCTGTTCCCGCTCTTTATCACTCCTTCTAACGCTTTACCTCGAAATCTAATGAAATGGAGTGGACCAACCCGCTACGATCATTGTCACCCCTGTCAGAGCACCCCTCTGCATCCCGTTCGCCCTCACCACTGTCCTCATTGGCTGATGATGAACTCTTTGCACTGGGACTCGACGCCAGGCTAGATGGGTTTGGGAAACGCCATTACAGAGAATCACAAATCCTACAAGCATTCTACAAGTATCTAGAGCATGATGGGAGGCGTGTGTTGGCCGCCGATATTTGGGAGCTTATTGAGAACGAAACACAGCTGGTGCTGCTGGCAAACCACCTGTTACATGCTATTTTAATACCATGTATGTGTACTCGACAGACCGTTTAGTATAACCTGCTAATATTGTTCCTAGTCAAACTGGCAGGTCGCGGACCCAGATATGTCTCCTCGCCTCTTGCCTGGGATGCCGATGATGCTATTGATTTAGCCATCATTACAATAGAGACAGCACCAGGAAACGAGCAAGAAAGTCTCAAGAGCGACTGTCTGCAGCGCGACGGGCATCGCTGCGTGTACACGGGCCGCATTGAAGCTCGCAGTTTTGAACAGGCTCTAATAGTAGTACCACCAGATGCAGTTCTTTCCAAAACCGAATGCGCACATATTATTCCCTTCGCACTGGGCGATTTCGACGACTCCGATGCAACACAAACACGCAACAAAGCGATTATTTGGTTTGCCATCCATCGCTATTCCCCAGCCGTGCAAGACAAAATCGAAGCAGCGACCATCAACCAACGCGCCAACGCCATCACTCTCACCCTTTCAGCCCATGCTTTTTTTTAACGAGAACAGCGTTATGCTTTGGCCTTGTGGCGTAGTAAGTGTCCTCCGTTAAGTGTGTAGGGTTTATGTGCTATACTTTTATACTAATAATTATTTTTCATAGAACCAGTATGAGGCGACATGCTCCGAAACCGTGAGGCGCAGCGCGACCACCCCCAAAGGCGGGTCATTCGTGATCACTCTTGACAGTTATAACGACAACGTCCCCATGCCGGACCCGGAATTTTTTAAGGTCCACCATATAATTGCCCAAATCCTTCAAGTGAGTGGAATTGGGCAAGAGATTGATAGCATTAAGCAGAACGCGGACGGCCACTACGAATATCTACATCCAGCCGGGATCACTCCTATAGGGTCCATTCTTTCGCAACGGTTACTAGCAAGTGTGCAATCAGACAGTGAGGTTGACCAGGAACACCAGAGCATGAGGAGGAATGAAGACACTAAGATGGACGACGAGACAAATGACGGGTCGGGCGACCTCACTCCCACGGGGCCACATTTGGCACAACGGTTTCTGAAAAGTGTACGGATTGACAATGGGGGTTGACACTAGGACAGTGGTCGAGACAGATTATGGATTGTAAGGACCAGGCAGGGGAAAGGAACGAGGCTGACGAGGAAAGATTTGGCGGACCAAGAATAGCCAAAGCAGAAGATAATGTGTTGGAGAGCGGCTCGGGGTTTCAAGGCCACACAATGCAAGTGTACTACGCTACTAAAGAAGAGGAATAAGAAGAGAAGGCAAGGGACATGGCTAGCTACTAAAGTCAGTTTATTTCCCAGCGCTTCAAAGGATTCTGGGGTGCCTGATTTCGGTGAGTCGTTGGGGGTCTGCAATAAACGATTTTTGCAGACGTGGCACACCATTCGTGGGTTTTCATCTATGAATCTAGGATTTCGGATATAACTTTCGCATGGACGATTTCCCTTTCACGTCGTTCGCGGTTGGATACCTAAAATTTATTGGAAATTGCGAGCCGTTGAAATTTGTGATCCGAGATATATTCTGTTGATTTAGGCGCGATTGGCATCGGATTGCGTAGATTGGGGATTCCTGATGGATCCACCACCCGCCGTCACCAGATCTTCATTGGGCCATGCACAGCATTGTATTCGTACGTAGTAATTCTGTGTTGAATGTTGAATAAGAAAGAAAAAAAGACAAGAGAAGCATGCAGAATATAAAATAATATTCTACTTTTAGGTCGCTGGCAAAAGAGCTGAAACTATAGTGCAGTCTACCGGCCAAGCATCCATGTTCACTACTCCGGTGGTGTTGACCCCATAATAGGGCCTCCAGCCTCGATACATGTAGCCGTCCGCATTCGCGAGCGCCACTCAGTTCGGATCATGATGGCATCACCAGAAGTCGAGCCGTCCACGCCGACATACTCGTACTCGGAGACCACCGCTTTCCCACCATACAAGCTCTCAGACTGGTGAGGCACCGAAAACTGCAGCACGGTGACGCTGGCGTGGACGCTGACCGAGGCCACAACGTCCACGACGTCCACATCGACGCCCATAGAGTCGGGCATGGCGACCGACTGTGATAAAGAAGGATTGGCCTACGAGAGACACAGACTGCCGAGAAACATGGCAGCATACGAACAAGACGGAGTTATTTAGCACATAACGAACAAAGTGGTAAACAGCGACGAGTCGGACCAGCGAATTTTGGTAGCATGAGCAAGGCATTATTAATGGCACCACCTACATGTTCAACAAATGAGTTCCAAATGAAAGGGCTTCAAGACCCCCATCATCCTTCACAGTTGCTCTGAACGCAGACCGCTCCTGCTGTTTTTTCTTCTGCACATTCTCGTTCCCCGGCAAACGACGGTCGACCTGCAGCACATGCTCGCGCCAAGACACGCCTCTTGGCGGCGCCTCGGCCGTGAGTGCTCGTGCCCGCCATATAATCCCGAAACGCACGTTCCCGTGCATGTCCTTGATGAACCGGGCTCTCTGCTCCTCGTTGGGCAGGCATACCCAACACGTTGTCTTGTCTGGATGTATGGCGGTCGTGACCGGGTCATACTCTACAAATAGCTCGCGTAATGCCCGCACATCCCGCGCAACGGAACGCATAGTACACAGGTTTTCGGGGCGAAGGGAGACCGTGAATGGGTAGCTAGAATGCGGGCTTGGGCGGTGTTCGCTAGCCTGTAGTCTTTCTGGTGTCGGCGCCTTTATCCGTGGTGGACGCATCGGATACTGGAACGGATGTGGTAGAGGGCGCTGCTTTTATCTTGCGCCATAGACGCGTCGGCCGTTTTATCTGTTTCTTCTGTTTCTTTAGTATCACTTTCGCCCTTTATGTCTTCCATCATTGTTGCAGTTGTCCGGGAAAAGTGTAACAGGTGAAGAAGAACAGTAAGCTCGCGGACAACATCATTGCCGGCTCGGTGTAGACTCTTTCGCTTTCGGGGTGCAAAGGCACCGTATGGATACCCAAGCGCCAAGATGGTGTTGGTAAGACTCGTGGAATAACCGAGCGATTGGCGGACCAGCTCATCCAGGTCGCACCACGCGGAAAACAAGCCGCAAGACACCACCCGGGGGAAACTCGAACATATGACGCGATACTCCATGGCCATCGCATAGCCGACAAGAACTATGGCTACTGGCGGCGCTCCCCGTCCACATTCCGTGTTAAACTGGTCCTGGGCAGATGTAAGGAGCGCGAGCAGCCTGGCTTCCACCTCATCCTCGGCAACCCACACCGTCTCATATAAGCACAGCGCTTCCTGGTTCAGTATCGAATTTCTCGTTAAGGGCCGGCCTTTTATGCGGAACGAGTAGCTTCGGATGTTGTTGGCGCGAATGATGTCGTCGAGTACCAGTGACGGCGCCGGGAAGGCAGAGGGGTCGCGGTTGCAGTCATCGCCGCTTGTGGACTGCTGCTTTTGTAAAACAGGTGGAGGAACGATCGCCACGCCCATTTCGGAGATGCCTGATATTGAGCCGCTATGCTGCTTGTGAACGCCCTCAAAATCGATGGCCATGTAGGCTGTCTGGGGCGTGTGCTGCGCAATAAGAGCAGCCCGGTCCGCAATTTGGTAGTTCCATATGTCTCCGGGCTTCCCCCGCCGCATCGTAAGAACGTGTTTCATTTTAACCAGTGCAAAGACGCCGTGCCGAAAAAAACATCATATGAATACTTCGTACTAGGGCCGATGTCGTTTATTTATGCTACTCTCCACTTATTTAGAACATGCAAAGCGGAGGAAATCCCTGTCGCCAGATTTTAGTGCGTAGCAATTCTATTAAGTTTTTTATAAAGGGAGGAGGCTTGGCGCACGTGATTACAGGGGCTGTATCCCACAACAACCCCCCCAGATTAGAGACCTGTTTTGAAAAGAAGGTTGCTTTTTGTATTATAGTTTTTTATCATCTGTACAATACTGCTTTAATAAGCAGAAACATACATAGGGGTGGCCTACGGTTCGGTTGTGTCCCATAGTATAAATAGTTAGGTGGACCAAACTGTGCGCGGACAAGGGAGTTACCGTCTTTACAACCACGGGGAATGAATTCCTTGAGAAAGTCACGAAGAGTAACTATAGGAGATTGCGTTCTCGCAGGGAAATCATCGGAATTCTCTGCGGGCATCTTACCTCTATTCAAGCTCTTCGTGAGGTTGGGGGATTTTGTTGTGTCTGTTTGTTTCCTAGTTGCTGGCAGCTGGCATACTATGTTATAAAACTGTGTATGCCTTACAAGTTGCCGTTGTGGCTTTCTCTTTTCCGTACAGGGTGTCCGCCGCGAGCAGGAGCAGGACCAAAGCCGCTATCTCTCCCGCGTCTCCAATGCTCCGCGCTCCGCCGTTGCAGAAGCGGGAAAAGTGCTCGACGACGGTGGCGCAGTCGTCCGGTCTGGGCATTCACAGAAACCAATCCGTGTACACGCAACGATTCCCATCTCGTTGTATGCAGTCGCTCTTCAGGCCTTCTTGCTCGTTTCTCGATGATGACTCTCCGTCTCTGTTTGCGCTTTTTATCGCTGGTTTTGAGTCTGTAAGCTCTGAGGTTTGTTGTAATGCTGTTTCCCAAAGTAATCTAGACAGTGATGTGATCGCAAGGGGTTGGTCCAATCCATTTTGTAAGACTTACTGTAGAGCTTTAGAATAGGTTAAAATATGTTGAAATCCGGGTTAAACGCAGCCTCGCACTTACCAGCTTAGTAAACGGGGTATGTAAGGAAGGATTATATCATTTCAACATCCTGAGCCTGTTAGACCCCCGAAAGCCCTTCGCTGTCGCATAGACTCGAATTGATCGGTTTGCTGTTATAAGGCTATCATAGGTGTGGCAACTCGGCGTGAGAGATACAGCGGTATCCGGTCTCATAACTGTTGAAAGCCTAGAAACCACTGCACTACTCGTGAAACTGACCTTGTGCTTACCAAAGTAGTAAACGGGGTATATAAGGGTTATTCGGGTTCAAAAAAAGATATGCAGAAATATAATATGTTGTAGGCGAGGTAGAGTTCTTAATTTCAAATGTGAAAATGTAGTAAATGATATCTGATATGAACTCTTCGATACAACTTATTTCCTACAAAGATTGCGACTGATCCCAAATCCACTCATGTCCGCAATATGCCCCGCCATAACACTCAGCCACCGTGACTCCATGCTTGCAGTGTCGAATGTCTGGTATGCTACCCTTAGTGGGAATAATAGGAAGAACGCTCCCGCACTGCTGGTGGGATCTAGTAGATGAAACCTGACACTTCGACAGATTTCTGTGGCTACAGCTTGTGCAGCCGGTGCTGAGCCAGGAGCATATAATGGGCCATAATCGAGAATTTCTGAGGGATGAAGAGATGGAAGTGAATTATCAAAGGAGGGACCTATGATTTGAGAGCCAAGTCTTAGGAGAAGAAGTAGGATGGCATTGTAGAAAGCAATTTCGTTGGCGGCTGATAGATTTGAATAGTAGAGAGATGTGGAGAAGATGGGTTGATCCTCAGTAGTGGAAGCCGGTACTTCGTAGCAGGAGCCTTGATTTTGTTGTTGCCATGTGACTCTCCAGTCGTACAAATCCTGGAGATGAGCGAGGATATTTTGCGAGAATTTTTGACGAAGTGATATACGTTGGTCTAACCTCGTCTGTGAGAGCTGAATCTTTGTCGCATCTTCGACGAGGCCTGGCATGTCGCAAAGCATGTCATGCAACTGGAGACCTAAAGTCTTCGACTCCGGATCTAGAGCCCAAGGGATAGTTTTCCAGTCCGGATGCTCTAAAAAGCATCTTCTCTTCTCGGAAAGGCAATATAGGGCGATTGTGACCCTATTTCCTTCAAGAAGTTGCCGCTCAGCTATTGCTTGATGTCTCCAGGGTCCTCGTAACTCGATTAGTCTACCCACTCCGCCTGCGTGTTTCAGCCAGCCTGATGCTGAGTTGAAAGCGATGAGCTAGGAGATGCCAAAATTAGCATATACTACTAAACGTATTGAGAAATTTCACTAACCTCAAATAATTCGAGAGTGATGGCGGTCTTAAGCACCGAGATCGACGATGCACGTGCTGGATCGTGAAGACTGTGATTGAGACTGGCCACGGCCTTGATATAATGGTCCAGGCCATGACTCATATTATTAACGCGATAGATTGCTCCGAAATAGACAGCTCCTAGAGCACGTATGCTCGTCTGGGAACATGGGGAAGGATCTTGAGCATGGAGCTTTAGCCATGGCGAGGGACTCGGTATCCCTGACATTAGATTGGCCAGAAGGAACGACACGTGTATGTTTTCTTCGAATCCAGAAAGTCCAAGGGTCCTATACGTACTAGCATCTGAATTGGGACACTTTATCACTTCCAAGGATGTCGGGGTACCTGATTTCGGTGAGTCGTTGGTGGTCTTGCAATGAACGATTTTCTTCCAGACGCGGCGCTCAATTCGTGGGTTTTCGTCTACGAATCTGTGATTTCTGATATAACCTTCGCATGGTCGATTTCCCTTTTCACATCGTTCGCAGTTTGGATACCTCTCATCACACTTGACTTTCCGTCGCCGGCATGTTTGACAGCCTTTAAGGGTTAGCTAGACTAAGTTGGGTTAATGAGGCCTAAACTTACTACCAGAGTAACCTGCTCCCTTGCGCGTCATTATTCCTAAAATGCATGGGAAATTGCAAGCTCGTTAGAATTTGTGATCCAAGATATATTCTGCTGATGTATTTGATCTCTCGCTTGATTTCGGGCGCGCAATTGGCATCTAATGGATTACGTGAGACTGGAAATTCCTAACGGATCCACCACCTGTCGTCACCAGATTTGTATTGGGCCGTTGGCTTAGGTCCGCAAAGTCTCTGGAGGGGCATCACCCCGCCAGAGGACGATAGTTTATCGTGCCCACTTTTCTTTCTGAAGATCACTTCCTAAAACGGGGGCATCTTTGCGAGCCACATGTTACTCCACACTCTAGCGTGCTTGATCAAGTGAAATCAAGAATGAACTCCCGTTCATTGTTCATTCTGGTGAGAGATTGAGACTTGATCTGCTCTTACCCTTTTCGGTAGAAATTCTGCGAGCTCTGCCAATGGAACTATATATATGAAGCTCAAAGTCCATTCAAATAGGTTGACTCTTTCAATTAATCCCCCCATCCACACTCCATAAGCCGCACCTATAAGGCAAGACTGGCGACCTTAGATATACCACTCTTTTGCAATGTCACGAGATAATCAATATATTTCCGGTCTGGAGCAGTCTCATCGCCCTTCACCGCCATATCGAGAAGATGTGACCTATTTTCCTTCTCCAAACGACACTAGGCTGTCAGAGCATGTACCAGCACACTTTCCAATGACAGTCCAATCCGGCACCGAGCATCGCTGTCCACAAAGGCCAGAATATCAGTCTCAACCAGACCAATATCCAGAATTTCCCCAGTCGAATGTGCAGGAATCTGGTCGGTGTTCTTCAATCCCTTACGCCACCCACATAACCTCACTCTACTACTCATCAAGCACTCCCTCAACCTTCCCTAGCGAGGAAGCAATCCTATCTCAAGCTCTGTTGTTCATGAACCACACAACACCAGCACCGCTCTGTATAACTTCCCTCCCACGACCCATTGCCATTCCCCAAACGGCACACGGCAGAGGCCAATCCTTTGTCCGAGCCTATCCACCATCCCTCCTTGCTAACAACATAACACAAACCGACTTCCTCTCCTTCATCGACAACCTCAACATCGTGTCAACACCTAACCCTCCTTTGAAAGCTCTGAACTCAGCTGGAGGATTACTCGGCATGGTTCCTCACCACTGGCCCAAGCTCGCCGGAGCTGGGCTTCAGGCTATCGCTCAGCTGGGCACTGCTGTTGTGAGTAAGTCGAGGACAGATGTTTATGTAAATGAGGCGAATGAGAAGATGTTTATGCCGAGAGGGTTGATTATTAGCATTGCTTCGAGTAAGAGTATGAGGAAAATTCTTGGGATTCCGGAAACACGACCGGTGATAGCTCCTCTTACCCCTGAGACGATGGAAATGAGTTTGTTGGAGAGACAGCTGTTGGCTGTGAGGCCATATAATGCTATTCTGGACTTGGATGTGCCGAAGCCGGCGGAGCAGACGACGCTGCTGGCTAAGTTGAGTGCGAGGCAGGTATTGGTTCAGGCGAAGAAGAACCAGAAGAAGGCGGTAAAGGAGAGAAAGAAGGTTGTTGAAAAGAGCGAGAAGAAGAGACGACGAGATGAAGAAAAGCGAGCTCGAAAGGAACGGAAGGAGGAGAAGAGGGGTCGAAAAAGGGACGGGAATAATGAAAGGGATAGTGAAACAGATGGCGATGGAAGTGAGAGAAGCCGGGCCGTGTGTAGCCTAGACGAGGAGAAAGAGGGAAAGAAGACCAAGGAGGAGAAGAATGCCGAAAAAGTGTCGTGGATCGTTATTGAGAATCTATAGAGTAGCGATCTAGTCACTTGTGCATCGTTTTTAAAGCTTAAACCATTATCTCAATGGCGGCTCAGAGATGCCACAAAGTTTCTTGGCTATGTCTTTAATGTCAGCAATCGTTAGAAGAGAGCTGGGAAGCCTGCCTGTATTCAGAACCAAGTCGCCATCGAGCTACAGATGGCACACACTCTGTTCACGTCGTTTGGGTGTCTGGTTGACTTGTGTCGCGATCGTAGGACTTGAAAAGATGGAACAGGCTTCATATTGGATACTTTTCCTTTAAAATCAGAACTGAAACTTCCAGAGTAAGAGCTATTCCTCCTATAACACTAAGCTTATCCCAGGCTTAAATCTATGGAGAGTTTTATACTCACTTTTCTTCTTACCGAATCTCAGCTTCCCCGATTTCCATCATGGAGCTTGTCCCATTTACCCCCGCGGCGAGGAGATGTTTGTTTCAATGTTATTAGAAGCACGAAATCTCAGAACCTGAAGTTTATATTGCCGACATGGACTGTGATCTTACTAACAGTAAATGGGCGACATTGACAAGCCATCGGCTGGAATAGCAGAATAGACATTAGTTTCTGTCCTTCTCTACGGACGAACCAATACGAAATTCAGCAAGAACTGGTGCACACACTCTTGAAAATTAGCGAAGTCCAAAGAATGCATGCCACATTCACAGCCTGCCAGATATGACTACACAATTTCCACAATTAAAAGTCGCGTTGAAGTTGAGGTCCTTTTGGACGCCTCGAGCACAGTCACGTGCCACTACGAGTCTCGAGGTATCTAAATTGGCAGTGAAATGCTCGTGATGCACAGTCACGAGATTTTCCCGTTACAGACTAGTGTGTTTTGAGCTTCACCGCTGCTTTTCCCTCTTTGGCTGCCGCAGCCATTCCGGTTCCCCGCATCACCGAATCTCGGAAACCGGCCAAACTTAGCCGCTCTCTCCGCCAGCTCCGCCAGGTCTACCAGCTCCGTCAGCTCTTTCAGCTCCGTCAGCCCCATCGATCTTGAACATCACAACGTCCAGCCCATAGCCACCACCATGGGATTCAGACGAACGACCATCGTGACCGGCCTGCTCGGCACCTCGACCGTGGCGGCCTACCTGGCGTCGAGGAACCCCGTCATCTCGCCACTGGCACCGTCGGACCCCATCTACAGCTCAAGCCTCTACAAAAAGGCCAATCCGTCGAGAAACCCGGCGACGCAGGACGTCTGCATCAAGCGGCTGCCAATGTCCAGCATCCGTCCGGAGCTGCTGCAAAAGGACGGACCCCTCGCGCTCGAGTTCTGCCGGGGCCTGTGGAGCGGATATGGTGAGGCGGGGGCGTGTCTTTTCTCTTTCTTTTTCTTTCTCTTCCCTTTTTCTTTCTCCCTGCGTCCTTTTTCCATTCATTTTCCACTTGCTAACTGTCATCCGTCGTCCAGGCTACGCTTTGCAACGCAAGTACCTCGACAGCAAGTACCGGGGCCCCGAGACGGAGAAGCAGCTGTGGGACACTGAGGAGCTGGCGACCAGCACATACGACAAGGGTACGGTCATCACGGACCACTTTGAAGTGGTGGAGAAGACGCCGACATCGATCACGGTGCGCTGCGGCGACTCGCCGCGCAACAAGGGCCTACGGGCGTCCGATGGCCTCTTTGTGATCAGCGCCACCATCGACAAGCCGCGCGAGGAGGTCGAGCTGCGCCTGAAGAGCGTACTCTTCCAGAGCGAAGGCACAGTTGTGGGCATCAAGGGCCCCATGCCGCCGTGGATGGAGGAGCTGCACCAGTGGTATGCAAGGATCTGGACCGAGACGGCATCGTGGAAGCTGCGCAAGTGATAGAGAAGAGAAGGGAGATAAGGGGGGCTGTGCCTCCCATTCTTTGGCTTTCTTTTTTTTGGGATTTTGTACCATCTAGGCGCGGTGGCTTGTCTCATGTTTTTGCACGGGCACCACTTCTGGTATATTTCGAGGAGATTGACAAGTGCGCCGATGTGTGTGAGAGAATGTACATCTGAGACAACATTCCGGCTGCGGTATGACACTCCAGTCTTGTATTCTACGTCTGGGATCACTTTCTCAATCAGCGTCGTGGTCCTCCACACTAAGGACAAAACAGCTCCCCCGGTCCTACATATAGTATATACAGTGCTTTCTGGAAGCACGTGCGCTTCAGTGGGACTCGTAGCTCGCCCGTGCCGGGTCGATCTGGACAAAGGTGTTGACGAGGTTAAAGTAGGCCTCGTACTCGACCTCGTCCTCGCCGCTGCCGGCCAGGTCGTAGTGGTAGTGGCCGCCCTCGGCCTTGTCGGCAGAGAAGCAGTGGGAGTGCTCGATGCGGATGCCGAGGTTCTCGGGGTCGGCCGAGTGGAAGACGGAGAGGCAGACGATGGGCCCTGCAAAGTTGTGAAACGTCAGCCAGCTCTCGAGCGCCTGCTGGTCGGCAAACGGTAGCTCGCTGCTGGGCGGGAAGTCGGGCATGACGTGGAAGCGGGCGCGGCCGTTCTTGAGCAGAAAGACGCCGCCCATGGAGACCTGGCGGTCGGGCCCATAGGCATCCCGCAGCGCCGTACGCAGGAACTCGGTGAAGCTGCCGGCGCTTCCGTGGCGGCCCCGGGCCGTGACCCGGACAACGGGGCCCGGCAGGCCCAGAGAGCCGTACAGGTTGACCATGAGGGCGCACTCGGTGCTGTCCGAGAGCAGGCACTGCACGTGGTCGTGGCGGTGCTCGTCAGCGACAATGCGGATGCTGCGGGTGAGGTTGGTGATTTGGGCGTCGTCGAGGCCGCCCTTCCAGCTCAGGTTGGGTGCCAGCTCCGAGTTGATGCCGTGCACGCGGTTGGGACCGGCTCCGGCTCCGATCAGGGACCCTTGCTGGGGGTCTAGCTGCATCCGCCGGGCCATGTCGGCCAGCGAGTAGTTCTTGTCGCGGCGCGGCTCCGGAAACAGATTGCCCTGGCCGCCAATGTCGGCAATCGTCTGGATGCCGCTCAGCCCCTCGGCCGCCAGCCCAAACGGCGCCTGGCGCAAGTCTGGGCAGTCGACGACTGTTGCCGACGAAGCCGCATAGTTTCGCGGCAGCGCCTTTGCAAAGATGGCCGCCACCTCCTCCAGTGGCGGCGGCGACAGCTCGTGGCGCGTCGTGTCCATTGTCTTGAGAGGCTTCTCTGGACCTGAGCTGCTCGGGTGTCGGCTGAATATCGTCGGCCGTGTGGTGTCGTTGGTCTTCCTCTTATATAAGAGATGTGGGGCCTATTTGCCTCTTGATGTCGAACCCCGCAGCCCACAATTCCCTTTCGGGCAGGAACTGTCCGAAAGTCGCGAGGGAAGCAGCAGACGACGTCGATCTGTTTTCCTTTGTGGAAAATTAAATCCGACGTCTTCTCTGATCCGAGCATCGGCCACGATTTACATCCCACACCACTCCAGCCGGGACCGGAAGAGAAGGTGAGCAGCTGTGATCTACATACCATCAAGCTCTACCCCAGGAAACAAAGCGATGGCGTCTCACCGTCCGTACGAGTCCAAGCTGGGCATCGTCACAGGCGGTTCGCGAGGTCGGTTTTCTCCCCCATTCTGCCGTCAGAAAACACGGCTGTTAACGGGGACGACACGACTACAGGCATCGGAGCGGCCGTGGTGCGCCGGCTGGCTGCCAAGGGCTGCAACCTGCTCGTAGTCTACACGTCGGACACGTCCACGGCCCTGACGGAGGCGCTCATCGCGGAGCTGACGGCGGCACACTCGATCCACATGGCCTCTATGCAGGCAGACCTGCGACAGCCGGCGGCAGTGTGCAGCAGCATTGTGGAGGCGGCCTCGACGCTGTTTGCGTCGTACAGCGCGGCCGGCAGCGCCTTCCAGGTGGACATTCTGATCAACAACGCGGGCGTGTCGTCCAACGAGCGGCTCAACGACGAGGCGGCCGGCCCCATTGCCGCGGCCGAATTCGAGCGCGTCTACGCCGTCAACGTGCTGGCACCGCTGCTGCTGACACAGGCCGTGGCGCCGCACCTGCCGAGAGACCGGTCCGGCCGCGTCGTGTCCGTGTCTAGCGTGTCGTCCTCCATCGGCTACGAGGGCCAGTCGGTCTATGCCGGCAGCAAGGCGGCCCTCGAGGCCATGACGCGGGTCTGGAGCCGTGAGCTCGCCGGCCGCGCCACTGTCAACGCCGTCAATCCGGGTCCGGCCTGGGGCGACATGTACGAAAAGGTCGGGCCCGCGTTTTGGAACATCAACCAGCCGTACGTGGACGCGGCCCCGCTGGCCGCCTACGACGGCGAGCCGGCCGTGCTGGCCCTGGCCGGCCCCGACGCCGAGCGGTTCGACCGGGTCGTGCGCACGTCCATGAAGAGCCGCCGTCCCGCCTTCACGGCCGAGATCGCCGGCACCATCGACATGCTGTGCTCCGAGGAGAGCGGCTGGACGACGGGTAGCGTCATCTGTGCAAACGGCGGCATGAAAATGTCCATTGCGTAGAGCGGTTGTATCGTACCTTTTTGTGCTGTGCAAGATACCAATAGACGTGGCCGAGACCTCGGCCAGACATGTTTACCAGATATGCAGTGCCCATATTTCACAAGCTGCAGCTCATTTGAATTTGTATCACCGGCGATTAGTCATCGCACGAAGGCGCCGAGACGGCGACGCTGATTGGCGCTAGGCCGAAACTGGAATGACTAATACGCGTCCCTGCATAGGAATGCCAGGGTTGCATTGGCCATGTACGATTTGCACGAAGCCAAACGCGAAATGATCCATTCGATACCAAAACCAGGGGACCCGCCCATCGTAATATTACCGGCAGCATGAACTATCGCCCATAGCTGGGGTCCCATGCTTGATTCTGTCTTATTTTTGGGTGCTCGGGCATTTCTCCTTTTCCCGCATCATCACGAACTGAATCGATCGTCTCTCGAACAGCAACACGAGCTCGAATCCATCCTCCCCATCCATCGAACCGTCATCCCCGTCCTGCACACCAATACAGCCCCATGGGCCCGCGAGAAGATGAGCAACGACCCGGTGCCGCTCTGGAGACGATGGGGGGGCGCACAACTGCCGACGATCCCGGCCTAGTCATGACACAGACGTCCGAAACAAAACCCATCGCTTCCGCCAGCCCCGGCATCACGAATCCGACCTCCACAGCCATCCAACCCCTGAATGACTCGCCGTCTCCGTCGCCGTCTCCGTCTCCGTCTTCATCTCCGTCCTCACCCTCGCTATTTTCCACCGTGCCGTCCTCTTCACCGCTCTCTCCGTCCAGTCGCAGCAGCAAGCGTCCACCGACGCCGTGCCAAGACGGCAAAGACGACGCCGACCTGACCACCAGGCTCTTCCGATGGCTGTCCACCGCGACCCCCGACACGCTGGGCGCTGTCGGCGTCGGCCTGGCCGCCACAACGTACTTTGTCCTCGGCCGGGTGGGGCTGGTCCTGATGGGCGCCTTTGGCGGCGTCGTGCTCTTTGCGGCCTGGGAGGCACGCAATCCAGACGTCTCCCGGGCCGTCAAGGGTGAGACGGGCACAGATGCGCTCGCCCGCATCATCGAGTACCACACGCGTGACCTGCAGCAGCGGGGCGAGACTGCTGTCCTGACAACAACGGCTCTGGACGCCGCCGACGACGACCGGGCTCTCGACCACGCCTTTGACGGCTTCCGGCCCGAGACCCGGCTGGCCTTGGGCGGCCTGGTGGACTCGGTCATCCTCGAGTATGTCAAGTGGTGGTACGAGCCCATCGTGCCGGCCGACCAGTCGTTTGCGCTGTCCTGCCGCCGTGTCTTCACCTCGTTCCTCGTCACGGTCTCGAACCACCTCAGCCGGAAGCGACCGGCCGACGTCTTTCTCGACTTTCTCACCAACTCGTCCTCCATCGTCATTGTACTGTTCTCCGAGCTGGCGTCGGCCTTTGCCGAGGTGCCGTCGCAGCAGCAGCAGCAGCAGCAGCAGGAAGCCGGGTCCGCCTCCACATTCTTGGCGGCCGACACCATCCACAACTACCTGGCGTCCAACCCGGAGTCCAGCCTGGCAAACCTGCTGGACAAGAACCAGCAGACGAGCAAGTTGCGCATGGTGGCGGATGACCTTCTCGGCTTTCTCGATCGGCAGACGTACGAGTTTGCGCCGGCACACACGTTCCTGCGGGAAATTCTGGCCAGCGCGGTACTGGAGTCGACGCTGCAGACGTGCTCGAAGCCCGAGTGGATCAACGGCTGGATCGTGTATCTGCTGGAGGCAGGCGAGCCGGACTTCAGCCAGGCGATCGACGTGGGCATGCAGACGCGTTCAGACGGCAGCGGCAGCGGCAGCTCGGGTTCGGGCATGGCAGCTGGCAAGACAGCCATGTACGTGGATCTCGACGGCAACGTGGGCAGCATCGCGCTGGCCAAGGGGCACCGGAAGGAGTCCATGGCGCACCGGAAGCAGCTCAGCAGGGCGGACGAGGAGATGGAAGAGGCCATCGAAGAGATGAAGCGCATGAACCAGATGATTGCCGACGAGGACGCGCGCCGCAAAGAGGACAAGGGCGGCGTGGAGGCGAAGACGGCCGCCGAGTACGAGGCTGGCGACGGTGGCGGGCTGTCGTCGCCGAGCGCGTCGGAGCACATATCGCCCAAGGTGTCGCTAAGCCTCTCGGGCGACGAGTATGGGCGGGCGGCAGACGGGCTGTCGACGCCGCTGACGCCGCGATCATCGGCTGGCGAGTCGCCCAGCCGGCCGTCGTTTTCCAAGGCGGCAGCAGACGACAAGTCGCCAAGCGATGCCAAGGCCGAGCCCGGGCAGTTTGCCACCTTTGACCAGATCGTGCCTCCGAGACGAGACGAGGGGGAGATGAGCGACACGGAGAGTCAGGGCCGCAAGCAGAAGCCGCCGCCTGCACCGCTGACGCTGCACAACGCGACGATTACGATCCACGACGAGCCGGTGGCGGACAAGGGCCGGCTGAAGAGCAAGCCGTCGTGGGACTTTCTGTTGCAGATCGAGCCGGCCAACTCGCACTACCCGGGGTGGATGATTGTGCGCAAGTACGGCGACTTTGAGAAGCTGCACGAGGTGATGCGGCGGATCGCAACGATCACGGGGGCCACTGCGTTCACGGAACAGCACGGCACGCTGCCACACTGGAAGGTGCACACGCGGGGGTCGCTCCGGGGCGAGCTGGAACGGTATGTGCGGGACGCCTGCTGGTTTCAGCCGCTGGCAGAGAGCGAGGGTATGAAGCGCTTCCTGGAAAAGGACGTGAACAACATGCCGGCGGGGCCCAAGACGGGGCTGCAGGCGTTTGAGAGCATGGGCAAGAACATGCTGGACGCGCTGACGAACGCGCCCAAGGGCGTGGCCGAGGGCGGCAAGGTGATGGTGGGCGGCATGACGGGCGTGCTGGGCAACATTGGCAGCATCGCGCTGGGCGGCGGGTTGCAGAAGAGGCACAGCAGCACGCTGTCGCTGCTCGCAGGAAGTGGAAGTGGAGGAGGAGGGGCCCAGGCGAGCAGCGGCAACAACACCAGTAACGGCACGACGAACGCGAACGGCAGCAGCACGGCGAGCGCGACGAGCAACGGCAGCGGAAACCCGGCGACGACACCGACGAGCTCGGTGTTGCAGGACGTGACGGCCTACACGAACCGGCTGTCGATCTCGACGCCGCCGCGGCTGGACGGCGTGCAGGGCCTGGGGTCGGCGACGTCGTCGTCGCGGAGACGGTCGCGGGACAGCATGGACAGCCAGCGGTCGTCGGTCGTGTCGACGCAGCCGGGACGGATGGCGCCGATGGACCAGCGCAACAGCCTCCAGCTTCAGTCCGGAGCCGGGACCGACGGCGACGGCGACACCCGGTATGCGACGCGCGGCCGCGACCTCTGGGGAGAGCAGGTGCCGCCGCCGATCAGCAACCGCGGCAGCCGGGCGTCGTCGCTGATGGGACGGCCGACACGTTCGCCGTCGACGGCCAGCCTTAGCGGCAGGCGGCTCTCGTTTCTGCCCGCAGTTGGCGATGCCGTCGCTGCCTTTGCCGCCGGCGTTGCTGCTGGTGCTACCGGTGACGACTTCTTTGGGGCGATGCCGCCGGTCGTGTCTCCGGCGCGGCTGATGCGGTCCATGACGACGGCTCAAAGCTCGCCTGCAGATGGACGGTCGCAGACGCAGTCCCAGACACAGTTGCAGCCACAGTCACAAACTCAGCCACAGCAGCAGCCACAGTTGCAGCCACAGCAGCAGCCAAAGACACCAAAGACGCCCAACACGCCCAACACGCCCAACATGCCCGACACGCCGCCGCCGTGGAAGCCGGCGCCGCCGCCGACGTCGTACACGAAGCAGTACGCGGGGATCAGCGAGGGCGAGACGCGAGTGGCGGTGGAGCTGCTGTTTGCGGTGATCAACGAGCTGTACACGCTGTCGTCGGCGT
This sequence comes from Grosmannia serpens, assembly GCA_029299595.1. Classification (NCBI taxonomy): domain Eukaryota; kingdom Fungi; phylum Ascomycota; class Sordariomycetes; order Ophiostomatales; family Ophiostomataceae; genus Grosmannia; species Grosmannia serpens. Next base: position 84,640 of record JANSMH010000004.1, on the reverse strand, counting down.
GGAACATTCGGCGGACGCTGCTGGCGGCGGCCAAGTCGTTTCTGCTGCGGCCGGGTAACCCGTCGCTGGTGTCGATTCAGGCGCTGCTGCAGGCGTCGGTGCTGGACAGCACGACGTCGGACGGCGGCCTGGCCGCGCACCTGCAGCAGCTGCGCGCCGCCGCGCTGCCGACCGACGCCGAGCGCGCCGCCGCGCCGCCGCCGATGACGGCCGAGGACAAGGAGCGGCTGCGCGTCAAGGCGCGGCGGCTGCTGATCCAGAGCGGCGTGCCGGCAGCCCTGATGGGCGTCATGGGCCAGACGGCCACGGCCGACGCCCTGGGCCGCGTGTTTGACTGCCTGCAGATCGAGGACGTGGCCCGCGGCCTGCTCTTTGGCCTCCTGCTGCAGGCCGCGCGCATCGTCACGCACTGAGGTGTTTTGGACCTGGTCTTTGATTCTGTCGCGGCCGTGTGTGGCCATGTCATCGCTCGTGATTTCTGCTCACTACGCATCTTACGTAATAATGGTTTCGGGACGAAAGACGGAAGGCACGAACTGGCGTGTTGTCCCTGCCTGCCACAACAGGCAAGAGGGAGATTTATGAGTCGTAGATAGAACGACAGCATCTGGAAGGTACAACCGGCTGTGTATGATTATAATGTATTCCTGCACTGGAAGCAACGAGTAGGCAGTCATACCCTTTTTTAATATCCTTACGGTCTCTTTACACCTCTTTTATCGTCTGTCTTATTTCTGCCTCTTCAGTGCTGGCACAGCTGCTCCAGCGTCTCACGGAACTCGGCCAGCAGCCCCTTCTGGTCGGTCACGGCCACGCTGTCGCAGGCGACGCGCGCGTGCCGGAGGCGCTCTGGCGTCACGCGGAAAGCGGCCGGCAGGGGGACGGCATCGGCCGGCAGCGACGCTGCGAGTCCGAGGCTGGTGCGAATTTGGCTGGCGACGACGTGTGCGGCCAGGGCGGCGCGCGGCATGCCGTGGCCAGTGTAGCCGGCGCAGAGGAAGAGGCCGGAGGGGGCGGTGGATGTGGGCTCGGTCTCGGCGAGGAGGTCGGCCAGCGCGTTCATTGGCATCTCGCCGACCCACGGGAACTGGTCGCGCGAGAAGCCCATGATGCCGGTCCACTCATAGTCGGCCGGCAGCTCATCGTCGTCGTCGCCGGCCGTGTCCTTGTCCGTGACCTGGAGCACCGGCACCAGGTGCGTCCGCAGGTACGTGGCCACGTCGGGCTCGACGGCGTCGTCGCGCCACTCGCCGACGGCACGGCTGGCGGCGCGCTGGCGGCCGCCGCCCAGGATCAGATGGCCGCCGTGCGGGGCAGACGCCGAGGACGCCGCCGGGCCGGCCAGCAGCGGCTGCTGCACGAGGTACTCGTCGCGGTCCGTCTCGTCGGTGCGCAGGTCGTGGCCGAGAAAGACATAGCTGTAGTCGAGCTGGACAGGCGGCCCTGCAGCAGCAGCAGCAGCAGCAGCAGCAGCAGTAGCAGCGACTGCTGCGGCAGCCATGGGCGGCGGCACCAGGGCGGCGACCTGGCCACGCACGGGCACGATCAGGTCGGCCAGGGACGGCAACAGGTTGGACGTGTAACCGTTGGTGGCCAGCAGGACGCGGCGGGCGACGACGATGCCGCGGCCGGTGTGCAGCTCCCAGGCGTCCAGCGACGCGGACCGGGTCAGGCGCAGCACCGGCGTCATGCTCTGCAGGTTGACCGTCGCCGACGACGTCCGCACCAGCCGCTCCAGCACCCACGCCACCAGCTTGTACGGCCACACCGACGCGGCGTGCTTCTGCACGACGGCGCCGGCCGCGTGGCGCAGCCGCAGCGACTCCAGCGTGGGCCGGTCCGGGGACGAGGCCGTCTCCTCCGGCGTCACCACCTGCGCCAGCGCAGCCAGGTCCGGCCGCGTGTTTTGCAGCACGGCCACGAGCTCGGCCGCCGCCGCAAACAGGTCCTCGTCCAGATACGCGTGCACGCCGCCGCCCGGCAGCGTGCGCCAGTCGCAGGGGACGTCGTGGGCGGCCACAAAGTCGCGCAGGAAGCGGAACGTGGCCAGCTCAAAGTCGGCCACGTCGGTCGGGTTGCCGTACACGCTGGGCTGGCAGTGGCCGCCGTTCTGGGAGAGCAGGGAGCTACCGTCAGTCTCGAGAGGGCCCCAGGGAGAACAGCGTGCCGGAATATCGGAATGGCGCAGGATCAGCTCACCCGTCCTGTCGCGCCATAGCAGAACTCGCGCGCCTCGAGCACCAACACGGACAGGTCGCCGGCCGCGGCCAGCGCGTCTGCCGCAAAGGCGCCCGTGATGCCGCTGCCCACAATGGCCACGTCGACAATCGGCGGCAGCGCGTCCGTGGAGCGGAAGCCGCGCAGCAGCTTCGACGGCCGCTGCAGCCAGTACGACGCCGACGGCTCGGCGCTGGGCAGTCCAGCAGGCTCGGCCGCCGGTCCTCCCGCTTCTGCCGAGAAGGAATAGGCGTCCTGGCCACGAATGGCTTCGTGGATAGTCATGGCGTCGGATAAAACAGTCAAGGGCGGGTATGAAGAGTTGTCATGCCAGATATGACACCACCAGACAGAAAGCGGGAGAGATACGGGCATATAAATCAACTTTATCTCTGATAGCGCAGATAGCCCATGGCGGGGTTAATGCTACTCTGCAAAACCACAATCTGCCCGTCTACGAGCAACAATAACCGTCTTTTGTCTTGTGGCCGAGCTGCCAGACTCGGCATACTTCTGCTTGCTCCTCTTTTTGGTTCGTCCTCCCGTTCCTCCCCTCCTTTCCCCCGCTTCTCATCGCTGGCATGACGTGACCCAATCCAGTAAAAACAAAGAGTTAGAGACATAGATGGAGAGAAAAGAGACAGGGCTGGTGGTAACCCTGTCCAGCATAACCGATCCAGAAACAACCAAAAACCCCCACAATCCCGCTCAACCCTGCATCTTCTTTCTCTTTCCGACCTGGGCCGAGAAACCCGTCTTGATGGCGGTGACGGACCGTCTGGAGCCGCACGAGTTGCACCTGCAAGGGTTAGCACTTGGGTAATAGCCAGCAGAGGCAGGCGGATAGAGCACGTACGTGATAAAGTACAGACGGTTCTCTCCCTTGCTGAGCTCCGTGTCGGGCGATTTGCACGTCTTGCAGACGACATATTCGACTGTGTGGGGAGGTTAGCCGTCCCGGTTCTGGCAAAAAGATGTCTTGCCCGTCAACACGTACTGATATATTTCCGCAACACGTTCTCAATCTGCTTCTGCTGGAAGCGACCGCGAATGACCAGCCGCCGGCTGCCGTCGACCGAACCGGTGGTGCCCAGCTCGGCCAGCAGGTACAGCGTAATGTGCTCCTCTGTGCGCTTCATGCGCTTGGCCACCTCGGTGATGTTGGCAAAGATGGTCTTCTTGTTGCCTTCGCGCATGCACTGCGGCGGCGGGATCTTGTAGCTGCGCGTGCCGCTGGTCGCGTGGTCGGGGTTCTTGAGCTCCAGCACGTGGTAGAACCGGTGCAGCAGCAGCGCAAACGGCACCGGCGGGTTGGCCGCGTCGTGCTCCCAGATGCCCGTGCCCTTTTCCATGTCGCCCTCGTCCACCTCGACGACCTCTTCGTCCCGCAGCTCCAGCGCCTTGAGCTTCTCGGCAAACTCGTCCTCCGCGCCCGCCTTGTCCTTGCTCACCTTCTTCTTCTTCTTCTTCTTGAGCGTGAGGTCCAGCCCGCCGTCCTCGCCGCCTGCCGCCGCCTCGGCGCCCTCGCCGCCCTCCTCGCCCTCGGCCTTCTTCTTGCTGCTGCTGCTCTTCTTCTTCTTCTTCTTCAGCAGGCTCAGGTCCAGGCCGTCGTCCCCGCCTGCTGCCGCTGCCGCTGCCGCATCGTCCGGGCGCGCCTCCGAAAAGGCGCCGGCTGCCGCCGCCAGTGGCGGTGTCCGCGGGCTGTGGGACACGGCCGTGTCCTTGTCGTCGTTGATCGCTTCCGTCGGAGGCATCCTGACGGTTCCGTCGGCGTCAATCACAAGTGCTTGGTCCGTAAACGTGACAGATTTCCGGGCTTTGCGCTCAGGCAGCTGCAGGGCAAGTGTTAGGAACGGGTTGGCGCTGCCAGAGACAGAAAAAAACAGAAACGAGATGAAATTGAGTCAGATGCGGTGGGCCGTAAACCACTCTGAATCGGAAATCGTGCACTATTGTGTTGTGTTTTTTTGCCCCGTTTCTTTTTCTTTTGTTCAAAATTCAGAAGCCCTCCTAGTGGCACTGTGCCAGCAGCGGGGTTAAGCCGGCCGACCAACGGGATGGAGGGGAAGGATGACTCAGACAGGAAAGACTCCAGCGAAAAGCGCCACCAGCCGCAGGCAAATCATATTACTAAAGCCATCACTCACCTGTTCGGCCTCCATGTTTGAAGCTGCTTTGGGTCTATATTGGCCTTTGGCTGTTGTGAGCGCTCGCCTCGTAGTGTATACTCCTGCTCATGAACCTCGGATGTGACGTCGCTGGAAGCTGCACAACCGGAAGGGAATACAGAGACGTGTCTGCGCAATCGACGAGCAGAGATGAGTGGCAGGAAGACGGAAACGTAACAATGGCCCGGCAGATAATAACAGGAGACGATATGATAGCGAACAGACGTACTGGTGGGCTGCTGATAACGGCCAAGAATGTGTGACGACCTGGCGCGTCCGAGTATGCCTTTTTGTATGACGGCAGCAGATACGAGTAACCCTGGCGACAGTCTCGTGATGAACTGTATTGCAAGATGCACACGTTGTTCGATGCGACCTGATCAGCTTGGGAAGCGAAAAGGTGCAGCAGACCGATGCCCTCGCCCCGCGAGCATAGTCGTTTCGTCACATGACTCCGGGCCAATCAGAGAACATCTGGGTCCACCCCGCTGAACGAGCTGATTTCGGGGGGGGGGGGGGGGGACAGAGCTTCGAGCGGCAAACGACGGATGCACCACGCACATCCACCGCCAGGATGGCCTCCTCCGAATCGATAGCATCGTCGTCCGACACGTCCGCCGACATTTCGGAATCGACTACCGACTCGTTTGTCATGGCCGACCCGGCGCCCGCGACGGCGCCCCCGCCACAGCAGCTGCGGTTCGAGAGCGAACACGACGGCGACGAAGAAGGCGACGACCAGAGCGAGCTCGACTCGCTGCCCTCCATCTCGACAGGCGTTCTCAGCCCGTCCGACGCCGGCTCCTCGCTGTCAGACGCCCAGCGGGAATGGGAGGCCAGCCTGGAGCAGCTGCAGCTGATGCTGACCATGGTGCTGGTGCCGTTTGCCGGCAAGTACCTGGGCCGCAAGTTTGCCTATTGGAGTAAGTCGACAGAACATGTGACAGCATACGGTAGGCTGGCCGCTTCTCGGGATGCAGGCTGACCGCGCAGGCTGGGCACGATACATGGAGTGGGCCCACGACGTGGAGATCCGATGGACAAGCAAAAAAGCGTTTGCCGTGACCGGTGCCGTCGGGGCGGCAGCGACGCTATGACGAGGGGGCCGGCCTACGAGATTGAGAGAGCATTGCAACGTACGGAGACAGAAAAGCCAGATCACAGAGCACATCGCACGGGGGCTGGCGGCTGGCTGTGGAACATCAGGGACGCGTCCACCTGCCCCGGGAGGCTGCGCCGACAACACTGCCACGACTGACGAGAGGGCTGTTGGGGCCCCTGCCAGAGAAAGACTGACGAGAAACGAGAAGCATCTCCCCCGAAGCCTCGAGGCTATGTCATTAGACCGTCTGGGAGCGATTCGAAATTTGATATTTGAGGTCCAGGCAGCTTACGTACTGGCCGTTAGAGGTGGGGGGTTCTCTTACATCATTGGGTTGGAACTGCGGGTTAGAGCATCGGGCTGCAACACAATGAAATCATACTGCATCCCGCCGGTATCACAGAAACAAGTTTAGCACTGCGTGAGAATGGCATGTGAAGCCGCCAAAGGACGGCGGCTGTCAGTGCGGCTGTGAGTTTCAGTCCCGTTCCAGCCAGGCCGCAGCAGCAGAAATAGACTGGCTGCTGGGACTGCTCCGGAGAGCACACGAAACAGGAAACAAAGAAACGAGTTTTAGGTCTGCGCGGCTACGGCAAGGAGGAAACTGCTGTTACGGCATGCCAGGGTTCCATTGATGACGATAGGCTCCCAGGCAGCTGCTTCCATGTGGTCGGGAGGCCACCCGACAGCGGAGAAAAAAAAGGAAAAAAGAGAATGCGAGCGGCCAGGATGCAGATGATTGGCCGGAGAGGCCTCTGCTGTGTAGACCAAGGTATACGGGTGGCATCAGCGGCCGGGAAAGCCGCTGCGAAGGGCGCCCTCTACCGCGATCCTGGTCATACGCCCACCCTCGTATGGTATAGTGGCACAGCGACTGGCTTAGCGGGCCCCGTCGAGCGATGTGCTGATTCACCCCCCCTGTAATGGCAAAGAGACGGCCATTCATCAGTCGCCTAGCCGCTAGGAGCAGCCCCGCTTCTTCTTCCAATGAGCTGTCGTCGTCTGGCGAACCAGCGCTGCAGGTCACGTCATTGCCGAAGAATCAGGAAGGCAGCGACGACGGCAAAGGAAAGAGGAAGAATCCCGCCTCTGCCGACATAAAAGTACAAAGCCCAGGCAGCTTCCCGGGTGTTGCCTCTTCAACCAGTTGTCTTACGCTCTGCTCACCACACGGCATCCCTGCAAAGCTTCCAAGGCGTCTGAAAACCTTGATCACAGTTGGCCCCTGCTCTAAACCACGGCTGACAGCTTACCTTTGTGCGCCCTCATCACCGTCGCTACGCAACGACTACGCAACGACAACACTGCAATAGCAACAAGACGACCGAGCTCAAAACCATTGTCTTTTGCCTCAAAGTCGTCATCCCACCGATCAGTTTCTCCCAGAAACGACAGCCCCTCTTGCAAAGAACAGCTTAACCGATTTTCTGTCTCGCTCGGCAAATACCCGCATTTCTCTCCACATTCCCACACGCATAAAGTCTATTCGCCACTATGGAGATTCTCAAAAGCATTCTCCGTCTGGTCCAGCTGCTGTGGGCAGTGCTTATCACGGCGCTGATTGGCAATGTGATTGCCAGCAACATTAGCGGAAAGGAGTCGTCCATTAACTATTCGCTCTTTTCCGTCATCATGGCCTGGTTGGCGCTCCTCTTCGGCCTCGCCCTCAGCGTGACCGGTGACTCGCTTGTCGACGGCATCTTGGGCTACGTGACGCTCGCACTGGACGCCCTAGCCATGCTCTTCACCTTTATCGCTGGCATCGTGCTCGCGGCCAAGCTCAAGGCCGTCGACTGCGGCGGCGACCTGTCCGGCCGGAAAAGCGACTGGATCGGCTTCGGCAGCCACAACGACGAGAAGCGGTGCCGCGAGATCCAGGCCAGCACCGCATTTTTCTGGTTCCTTGCCGCCACCCTGTCTGTGTCGCTGGCCATGTCGGTCATGGGTGGCGTCGGCCGTCGCTACGGCGGCTCGTCCGTCGGCTCCAGCGGTCCGCACATGTCGCAGGTGCGCGTGTAAACACGCAGATGAGCTTGTGTTTGCGAATACGGGTAGAAAACGGGGAAGAACAAAAAAAACCGTCCAGATACCCAGGGGTCGGATGGTTTTTCTGGAATGAACAGGAGATGATACCAGGATAGGAGAGGGGGAACGAACAGACGGCAGTCCTTAGCTCTCTCTCTCGGATAATGTGCATGTGGCTGGCGTTGGGAGAGAGAGGTGCGCTCTTGAAGAGCAGCTAGCAAAGGACTGTTCCTGTCTCTTTCTCACGAGAAGAAGTGCCTGAGCAATCGGGGTGAATTTTTTAACGGCGCTGATCTCGACATGGGGAGTTGAGTTGTGTATCTATATTGTATTTCGAGAACTGGACGAGGACAGTCCCGAGGGCTGGGTTGGAAACGGAACGGCTGGACGGGTTGTTCATATACATGTTTTGCTAAGAAGACTATGATTATGGAAAACGCCTGCTTCAGAGGAGAGGAGTGAGCTGTCTATGAATTCCCATTGTGTGCCTCCTCGAATGATCACGTTGACGTTGATGTGCGATGCCGCGGCCGTGACTGAGATTGATGCCGCGGCTTGTTGTTCATGATCTTTCCGGTCGTCGAGGCTGGCTTATGCACTATGCCAATATCGGATCTCTGGCAAATGCCAAATGTGCGTGAGAATGATTCTTTGTTCATGCTTGTGGACATGGAAGACAGCCCCACCCACGCCTCAGAACTCCCACCGATCTTGCAAGTAGAACACTGCAAGCCGAATTATGTTGCCACAAATATGCAATACAGTGTTTGATTTATGGTTCCTTTTCTTGTTCCTTCCGTAGGGTATGGCCTCCAATTTACGAGACCTGCTCTGCTGCGGCTCTCTGGAGCTCGATTTTCATTGACCTAGAAATGCATAGGTTCTGTATCGTACAAACTCTTTTTTCATTCCTCATGCCGTTTTATCGCGCTCTGCTCTCCACGTGTCTTTCACCACGAGGCTTATAGCACGCGACGCACGCGACGCACACGGCGCATGCGCCGAATCTCGCTGCGGTCCCGTGCCCACAGTGTTGTGCTCTCTCCGATCTGGCACGTGGTGCCGGCCGGCATCGCCTGGAGCGTCGTCCACGAGCCGCTGGCGCACTGCTGGTACTCGCTGCCGCCAACGCAGTTGAATGTGCCCTCAACCGTGCAGGAGCCGCTGAGACTGCTGCCTGCCGTCGCCGTGCCGTTGGTGCTGGCAGACGGCTGTGCCGAAGCCGAGCCGGAGGAGGCACTCGTGGCAGCAATAGCGGCGGACGTGGTCGCCTCCGTCGCAGCAGCTGTGGCAGCTGCAACACTGGTGGCCGTCGTGACAAACACAGCGCCCGGGAGGGTGCTCGAGGTCGAGGAAGAGACGGAAACGGACGTTGTGGCAGATGTCGCAGCTGAGCTGCTGGAAGTAGAAGATGAGGAGGACGAGGCCGGGCTGCTGCTGCTGCTGCTGCTGCTGCTGCCGGCGCTCGAGCTGCTCTCGGTGCTGTTGCTGTCAGTGGCGCCAAGTGGGAAGCAGTCGGTGCCCGAGGGCGACTGGTAGTTGGTCGACATCGTGCTTGGCTTGGACACGTTTGGGCCCGGGTCGGGGAAGAGCGGGTCGGTGCCGGTCGTAGTCTTGCAACTGTTGATCGAGTCGAGGTTGGCCACGAAGAGGTTGGGCAGCGCCGAGGAGTCACGAGCAGACACCAGAGACTTGTCCTCCGACCGCTTGCTGGACGTGGCTGCTGTCACTGTGATGGGAGCACAGTTCATGTAGTACTCGGGAGCACCAGACTCTTTGCTGATCCAAGTCCAGGCGAAGACGTAGTCACCCGGGGTGACCGAGTCGGGGATCGAGTAGTCGTACGTGCTGGGGCCGTTTCCATCGACGGTAGGACAGCCGCCCTCGATACTCAGGATCACTTGCCACGTGGTTGACGATGTCGGCTCCTGCTCCGACGTGACGGCCAGCTGGCATGAGCCACCGCCATGCACGGCGCTACCCTTGAAGCTGAGTGTCTGCGACTCGCCCACGGCCATGGTGTTGTTGGAGGCAGTGGAGCGGTCGTAGAAAGTGGCCGCCGTCCCGACGATCTGACAGGGGAAGTTGGAGCCCGACGAGCTCAGGGGTGAGTTGTCGGGCGTGCCAAAGGGGATGGGCGTGGCCAGCGTCATGTGGGCTACCGCCTGCGAAGCCCAAAGCATGGCCACAACCACGGCCATGAGGGGGTGTGCGAACATTGTAAGTGGAATTTGGTTGAAAGGAGTGGAGATGTCTATGTGAAGATGGGAGATGAGTGTTAAGGAGTTCGATGAGAATATGGAATTTCAAGATGATGTTGGTAAATGCTTGAGGAAGAAAGGAAGAAAGGTGAAAATTCTGGAATGAGGAAAAGAAAAGGCTGGAAAAGAGAAAAATCTGGTAGTCTGGAAAGGAAATCTAGAAGGTGCGGTTGCTCTGCCAAGAGAAGGGCCGACGTCAAGGCATGACGGGGTGGCTGCTTTATACCTGACCGCCGAACGTTGGACCGGAAGCGCTGTGGAATGGCGAACAGATGTGATTCAAGACTCATGCTTGTTTTTGTTTGGCTAGATGCTTGTTCAGCAGCATCGTGTCCACTCTTTTGCCATTTACGAACTGGCAGGATGCAGGCCTGTTCATGGCTCAGATGACGTCGATCTTCCACAACCTCCCCATTGGCATGTTTCAAGATCATTCAGGCAGCTGCTGCTAATGGCCTGCAGGGTCGCCAGACTCCTCATAGCCAATTTTTTCAAACAACGGGGCACTGCAGGGTGAAGCGTCTGAACAACAAGTCGAACAAGAAAACCAGAGGGGCGTTGTCGTTTATATGCATACATGTACCAATATGCACATAGCCAAGTAAAAAGCGAACCGGCCCTTGGCCAACCAGAACGCAGCACCCGGAAGGGACAGTCTGGTTTTGGAACTGGGTTCACGGCGGGGCATCCAGGCTATTGGCCAGCGCTGGCTGATCTGTGGTGGGTTGCAGAAGATCCGTGCGTCCATCGCCATCATAAATCGCACGCTTGTGCATCTTCCCGGCGTGCTTGAATGGCTAGCAGTTGGCGGCCAGCGAGACAGGAGGTGGTGAGACGTAGCGCATGCCCTCCCCCCCCCCCAAGTGGTGTGCAATGGCAAACAGACGACAGTCTGTCTCGATTGCCGGTGGGTCTGTGCCTGAAGATGGCAGAAGAGAATGGCGACGCCGCCGATCGAGCGCCCGATGCAAGCGAATGGGAGGCCGCAGACACACCCACCCGTTACAGGCACCGCCTTATTGATTCTTTCCAGTCTCGTGGGATGATGTCTGGGGGAAAGGAATGGCGGTGGTAGAAGGTAGCCTGCGTACGAAATTATGTACTTGGAAGATTGCAGATCTGGGAGGATGCAAGCGAGAAACAGAAAACTGCGAGAGAAGGGGACAGGGAAGGAACAGTAGCATTGGAATTTGGGAAAGTGCAGACAGGCCCGTCACTGCCGATAGCTGTAAAGCTGCTTGGGCGGCCGTTTGCTGTGGCCAGACTTGCCAAGATGGCTTTATGCGCCCTGGGCCGCCTCCAAAGTTTACTTGCAGGGGTAAAGTATGCATAGACATCAGCGTGCATGACGGCGACCAGAATTAAGCACATCCAGGTCAGAGGCTGAACCGACAGCATTGCAGACAGTATAAATAGTAATTACCACTGTCTTTTTGCGGCATATCATATGCCGTGGCACAGTGTTAGTGATCTAATTTGAACCCCGCTAAAAACCCCAGTCGCGTCACGGTTTCTCTCAAACGGTCTGCAATCTGGGCAATTTGCCTTTCTCTTCTCTCTCCTGCGCCATCAATGACATGGTCCGCAAGCTCCCATGGGACAGAAGGACAACACGGCCGCGGGACGCCGTACAGCGGCACTCTTCATCGCCGCATCCAGCACCAGGCGCGCAGAACGATGATAGCCCGCAGACACGAGGCATACAGCCATCAGCATCGAGAGGTACGCGGGAGAGTGCTGTGTCGCGCAAGTGTGAGTCGCAAACAGCCCTGCAATCGACGAGATGTCATGTCTGCTATTGTTCGGTGTTCCTTGCTCTGACCGGGCGCTCTCTCTACAGGCCGCTCGCCGTCTACCTCTCCCCCACCGGCGGCTCCCTCGGAGAGGTAAGATCTTACTTCGTAGGGGGAAACGCCTGTCGGGCATCTCGTGCTGATGCTTGCTGGGTCTAGATTCATGATCGACGGCATGGATCACGACGACCGGTTCCGCATGGTGGAGGACGAGCTCCTGTCCGTGGCTCACGAATTCACGGCCCACCTGCACGCAGCCGAGTATCAGCGGCTCAAGACGACGGCCAAGAGCCTGGGCTCCGAGGCCATACGCACCATCTCGCGGCCCGTTACGGACGGTCCGACCTCGTCGGTGCGGCGGCAGCAGGAGGCGGCAAGGCGCGCCGAGAAGCTGCACCGCGGTCTGGAGAGGGCGTTTGGCAGCGGCGGCGCGGACGGCGACGAAGACACGGGGATGCTAGAAGACGCTCCGTGGAAGGGCACGACGCTGCAGAATATCATGGAGGGCAGCACCCGAAAGGCGGCGCTGGTGCCGCTCCTGGCGCCCTCGGCACGACGACCGGCTGGGGCGAACAAAGTCGAGGATGAGACCGAGGATGACGAGGACGAAGACGACGATGATGACGATCTGGACGGCCCGTCTATCTTGAGACAGTCTATCTTGAGACAGGACCAGACGGTAGCTGCGGACAAGCCGACATTTTCATTTACATCGACCGCGACCACGACTGAGAGAAGGCCAGACACGGATCGAGACAATGGAGACACGGACGGCGGAGACGCCTCGGACAGCCTTGATATGGGCGACCTGTTGCAGAAGATGCACCAGCGCCGCCAGCGAGAAAAGGAGCAGCGACAGCAGCATCGGCAGAGACGAAGACAGGAGCAACAGAGAGACACGGGCGTGGATGTGCTCGGCCAGAGGCTAAAAACTAGTAGTGGGCAGTCAAGCTAAAGCTCAGGTGGTATTCTAGCGGTCAACAGTGGGGCACAGGAGAAGAGACAGCTATCTTACATGGATCGGCAGCCAGGCGTTCCTCCCAGGGCTCTATCCATCATGATTTCACATAGCTGATTTTTCGTTTCAACTGGGTAGTATGCCAGAGTGGTTAATGGGTAAGACTTGAAATCTTATGGCTTCGGCCGCATAGGTTCGAACCCTATTGCTACCGTTTTTTAAGGCTCGCTTTTCTGTTTGCCATTTTTTTTTTCGGTTCTAATAGCCTGCACCCGCATTGTGCCGCTGTTAAGTTAACACATGAAGAAGAAGCCGCCACTATTAATTTCAGCAATTATGAACCCGACACAGCGCCGCTGTATCGGGTTCAATGGAACAAAGGCCCTATAGTGCCTTGCTTCCCGTGATAGCAGTGGCCCGAGGCATGCGTAGGCTATAGCCGGCTATAATTTGGCACAGCTGGTCTTATTTTTTTGCAATTTGTCGATGTTGCAGTCGTCCGTCAAGGATCGAGGTTCATGTACCTGAAGCAAGTTCTGTGCAGGGTAAACATCAAGGCTTGTCCTTGATATCCGTTTTCGGAATTGGAAGTCAGCTGGGCCCCTTTATTGAAAACAAAACATGCTTGCACTAGCCAACTCGTCAAAGGACACGTCGGACGCCATGTTTTCCCAAGGCTGGTAGCATTCATCTGACGGGCCCTGGGTCGTAGGCGGGCTGATGAATACTTGCGGGCTCGCTTCCCATGTATCGTCAAGTGGTCATTCCGGCACAGCAGCAATCGTCACCACTGTCACATTGGCCGTTACGTCAGTTGCTGCCGTGCAAGAGACGTCGCCGCGTTCACCCATGGCAACAGCACGCCCCGTTTGTAGGAGTGTCGCCGCCTTCTCGCGCGTCTGGTGCATCAGTTTCTTCAGCGGACCTTGCGCCCCACTGCCGCCATCTTGCGTCAGCTGGGCTTCATAGCGCTGATACAGCTCTTCGATAATGGACCACGCCCAGCGTACAAGATCGACGTAGCTGCACACATAGCAGGCAGAGACGGCGAGGACGAGGCCGAGCCACTGCATCGTTATGTACCAGCGAAACCGCTCGCCACGCGGGTCTGTGAGAATCAGAAGCGTCTTCCCCAGCTCCTGGCTGATCAGGCGTAGTGATTGCGTCACCGTTTCTGGACTCATTGGCGTCGAGGCCTGTGAGCCGTCTCCCGGGGAGCTCTGCGCAGCGACAGCACCAGACGTAGTGCTGAGAGAGGCGCTCCGTACACAAGGCACTGCGTGCCGTGCCATGTAAACCAGGCGAGCAGGGATGACTCGGGGTTGCAAAGTGTAAAAAGTCGAACGACCTGTTGCTCGAATTGTTGCGCCTTTTTATGCCGTATATTCTTGGCCGTTTCGTTCTGGTCGGACGCAGAGTCAATCAGCCCATGTCCTAGCAGCTGCAATCGATATGTCACATTGGCAAAGTCGGTATCCGTACTTCCCTCCTTTTCGGGCACAGGTGGCCCAAAGACGTCTGCGAAGCTGCTGGTAACAGAAGCTCTCACCCCGGCCGGCCTCCTCGTCCGGCTCCTGATGCAGGCGGAGGGCATCGGCCGTCCGAACAGCTATGGCGATCAGTGTCCATACGACCCTGCTTCGGTCTTCTGTCATTCTTGCAAACTGTGCTTGCAAATATGTGGTTAGTTTGGCTTGGTATTGCAGCTTCAAAGGTAGGGAGGGCTAAGTTTCTTACAAGCTACAACACAAAAGCCTGGAGGACGGTTATATGGCGCGGAGTAAGCAATCCAGACATATCAATCGTCGCCTCACATGCTTTATGACAGTCGGCTACCATGGCAGGTTTACAAATGGCAAGCTCTGCCAGACACTGCCTCTCGGTCATGCTGCAGGCTGCCAAGTAGCATACTGCCCACTTGAGTGCTTTGAGAGACGGACGTCCTACAGGATATCCTAGAATATTCTTCTTCGCCTTGTAGCATCCATTTATTTATCGATGGCCGATGAAGAATCTTAATAACCGGATCGACTTTTCGAAGATAGGCCTGGAACAGCTACTATACGTTCCTAAAACCGACATCTATGAAGTTTATACAACAATTTATACACTCTCCTATTCTACTATTATCTCCGTCTTACTTTTATAAGCTACGTTTAGTGTCCCTATTTACTTGATCTTAAGCAATAGCGTTTACACCTTGCACGCTAATAATACATACCCTTTTCGTTAAATAAAGCCTATTCTAGTAAATAGAGGGTGGCTTTATTTTTAACTAAAGGACTAACACTTGATAGACGTTTACATCTTTTTCTACCAATGTCATCGTAGCTATAGCTTGTATCCCGGCTATTATAGAGGCTTGCCATGCTTTTTCTTCGTCAAAGAAAGCGACCTTAAGGCTTATTGGTTTTAGTTCCTTGCTGACTACAATCGGCGTTGGAAAGCCCACGCGCGTATTATTCCAGGCGATCAAACGCGTTAGGACGGCTGTTCGTAGATCCTCACAAGACACGGTGTTTTTTGCTATACGGAGACACGTGCTCGCTGGTCGGATTTCCTGGATCATGCAGGCGACAACAGAGGCCGAGACCCTAGAGCTGTCAGGTCCTTGCCACCCCTGGTTGGATTGAATGGCGTTATATAGTGTGTCTGCATTGTCCTTGGCGCACCGGAGTTGGTGTTCTAGGCATTTAAGATGGGCCTAAATTGTTTCTAACGACTCCGAGTGAGGTGCCAAGGTTGCGTAAGAAGAGGATTCCGATATAGCCGCTTGCGCCATGACAATATCGTCTAAGACGGCATGCACGCGCTCGCGTATTTTTTTCTGACATTACCACCGGTCCTCTTATAAGGACTCAGATTGCTGTCAGCTTCGTCTTACATTCATCTCATCCTTATGACACCCTCTAGCTTTACAGGTGACCTATATTTTGCTGAATATGGCCTGTTGTTATTTATAAAGGTGTGGGACGGCGATTTAGTTGAGTCCGATGACGACACTTTGTAAACGACACAGCCGTGTTTAATATCCCCGTTAGAGCCACAGATAGCGATACTCTAAAACGCATCAAGGCCCACCGTCTCTAATCAAGAATCATGCTCCAATCACGAATTACGCTCTGATGGCGGCGAAAGAGAAAGCAGCAAGCACAGGCCTTGTGTAGGTCCTAAGACGGCTGCTGCCACTACAGCGATCGCCAAGGCGAGTCACAGCCTAGAATATGCTTCCTTCGAAGTTACAGCCGCCTCGAATTACGCTGTGGCCGCTGTTCAAGCAAATCCGGCCATGGCGGAGTTGGGCCACTGCCATGCCCCGGCGCTCGTTTCGCAAACATTATCCCGAGCAGCGCAGACTGCTACAACTTGCGCATGCCTGGTCGGAAATATGGCAGTGTGTTTGACGACGCTGTCGCGTCGACGTTGCTTGGGGATGCTGCTTCGCCTAAGCCGACAACGTCGGCAATAGTACCACTCGTAAACTAAGGAAGAAAGAAGAATTACTATAGAACAGGAATGCTTGGCGAGCGGGAATACATACTGGTGCAATTGCGTGCGATTGCATTCCCCATCGCAGAGCGGTGTGTGGCTTTGGGATCTGTGCGCTATGTGGCGGTGCGGCACCCGTGCGTGCGATGTGGCTGGTTACTCCTGTGGCTTCTACTTAGTGCACCTGTATACTCCGTACCAACGTGCATATAACTAAAAAGGTGGGTCTATCCGCTCTACGCCACAAGGTATATGTACCTTTCCTTACTCTTAGCCTATTTTAGCTTAGCTCGTTCGTCATCTTACAAGACCTGGCGTTGGACATTGGTTTCGGCTTGTACGTCTCGGTGAGTGTACCCTGGACGAAAACGTCCCGGACATATAATCGTAGCTGGAACTGAGGAGCGGATACCCGTACGGCCGCCAGTGCTCATGGCAGTAGACGCCCTATTTTCGTCCCGATTCACCGACGTAGGCTATTGTGAAGGAGAAGTGACAGAGATGATACAAGTTCTTCAAGGTCTTAAAGGAGGTAACTATCAGAGCAGTTGGATCGACAGCTCGAGGAAAGAGCATATATATGCATATACAACCACATCTATACTAAGAGAGTTGACATCAGGTTATTGCAACAGTACGATTCCAAATGCCAACGTGTTTTTGTGCGTGCCACTTGGCCGCTGGTCCAAAAGAGGTAATCTTGGTGGCAGCTTTAGATGCAACTTGAGTCCAATCAGGCCCCGAAAATCAAGACTCGTATGACACTCGAGCGTGGGGCCCGTATATGTATGTAGAGTATACGGCCGATACGGACGCCTTGCAGCTGGAAGTTCCAATTTGGAAAGATCTTTCAACAAATCGCAGCTGAAGATGACGATGCTGCGCATTGCTTTTGGCGTCGCCGGTGCTGATAGGGCGGCAATGCGCAACCTTGGATCGGTGATAGCAGCCCAACCATAAGCTTTCGGGAAATAGGCTTGCTCGTAGGCATTGGTAGGAGCTAATAGGAGGGTTGTGCTCAACCTTTGGTCGGTGATGGCAGCCTAACCATGGACGTTTAGGCAACTGGCGTTGCTCCATTATTAAGCTTGCATTGTAGAGCACAACTTCGAAGCTTTTTGTTCACATAACCTTTTAAACTTAGTCTAAAGCTAAATATATACAAACTAAAAGGACTTTTTTATTATATTAAGACAATTTAGTATTATCACTATAGAAAATAGGAAAGCCCGTATCTTGGATTACTGGAGGAGGAAACAGAACCAAGCAATTCTCTTGTTGTTAGGAGTATACTGGTCTACTGAGGTTTAAATCGCGCCATAAGCCATCTCGCCCAAGTTCCCTGTGTTTATTTCCTACTACATATTTGCCTATGTAAAGCAGGCTTTCTCTACAAAGATACCCTGTATGTCGTACCAGTGTGCTGCCTCACTCACCAGCGTGTAGAACCGTAGTTGTGTTTCCTCCGATTGGCCCTCTAATCGCATGCGGCACTTTGCAGGCTCAGTAAAGTCGCGGCATATGAGCTATGCCTTTCTGGACCCATGGACTGGCACCGAGACGTAACTGTTCAGGGGGGTTACAGCTATGCTTACCAGGGCCGGTCCCTCATCGCTATCAACGCGGACAAAAATGCGTCCCCCGGCCATAGCGGTATTCACAAGCGGCGGCACATCGATAGAAAAACCTCCGTCATTCCTGCAGTCGAACAGCATTTCGAACGGCCCGGATTTCTCCAGATGCATGCGCGCCTCGTTACGCATCAAGACAGCAATCAGAATCTAAGGATCGATTTTGGTCACCGACACCACCTCGCTAACAGAGCGGCAGACGACTTGACCTTGCATAAAGTCACGCCAGGGCCAGTTCTCCACGCGTCGCGACTTGAGATGACCATGAGAAAGCCGGCTGCCGTCCACAGCAAAACCGTCAGATTGGACGGGTCCACGTCTGTGATGCACTCGCCCACCGCCATGAGCCCAAGTCCACCAAGAATCAATATCCCGACGAGACCTAGGACGGCATACGAGTACCAGACGCTGGTGATGGTGATGCATTTTCTATCAATGGTCCATTCGCCGACTTGAGCAAGTACCTGCTTGTATTTTCTGTTTGTGTCGTCGTATCTTCGGCGGCGTTCCTTCGCTATCAGCTTGTTGTCGTCGGCTGTCAAGAGAGCCAACGCTCTTTCCTGAGCAAGCATCGTTCCGTAGACGCATTCGATGCGGGGTGGAGGATGTTTGTCTACCAGCCTTGCCTTCTGTCTCCTCAATGTGTGCTTGCCCGTACAGATGCGCGAAGTCGCTAGGAAGACCGATGGTAGATAGAACGCAGTCGACTGTGTCAACGGTCTAGAACGCATAGCAAGGAAGCAGAAATCCGAAAGAGAGGAGGCAAATGGACCACAAAACATAGCGTGGGGAACCAGAGCGGTAATGACATGCTTCATGTCGACCAACGTGCGCCTCTGCGTCTGCACCTCCCCATCTTGATTCTCCGTCCAGCTCCAATCCAGGACTGCGTGATCAGGGGTTGGTACGTCCGTATTTTTCAACTGCATCCATACGTCCTTGCACACATCAAAGGCTACCCCTGCGCATCGGACCGCATGGCGGTTTCCCGTCGCGCCAATACTGCCCTGTAGTTGCTGGCAGAGATGGTCCCGGGCACAACGGAAACCAGCGTGGTATATGACAGCACTGGCCTCAAAGTCATCGCTGCTTTGATTTCTCTCTTCGCCCCATGTAAGCTCGGACAAGATGTGCCTAAAAACCCCACAAGCGCTTTGAGCAAAAAACATTTTTGTCATGTAGTACTGCCAACCTGGTAGGTGCTTTCTGTCATTCCAGGGTCGACCATGAGGATTTGTGATCTCTTCTCGAGTATCATCGCTGTTCTTTTGAAGGGCCAGATGTATTTGTTTGGATTTCAGAGTGTTAATAACACTAGAGCTTGCTCCAGGAATGTCGTTTCCGATGACTTTTAGCTTTGCTGATAATCTAGCCAGACTACCCAGACAGTTTTCTATCCATGTCTGATTCTCGGCAGCCCGGATGTAAGTCCTCGCGAGAAGAGCCGTAATGTAATTGACCATTGCGTGGTAGGCTTCTTTATTATTCTTTGCAAATTCTCCTACACGACTTTCCCGATTGCCATCCGTATCAAGACCCGCGAATATGGAACTTTCCAGCTGAAGAGCAACAATTCTGTCGGCAGAAGCCAATGCTGGCCAGTGCTCAAGTAGGAGGATTTCCATGTCGAGTCCACAAACGGTATTGGCAAGGTCTAGTGCCCATACGAGTGTATGCAATCGGTTGTATCCGTCTTGGCTAGCAGGCCCAAAGAACTTTGGGTCGCCTTCCAAGGTCGGTGCATTGGCTGTCTCCTCTGCCTGGACGAGCCGCTTCAATTCGAACTCCCACAACTTCTTTTCAGTAGATCCATCGATTTCGTAAAGTTCCAAATCGTCAAACTTTGCTAGATTCTTAAGCTCGAGGCCATCTTCAGTCCAGAAGCTTTTGTGGTCGTAAAGCTTTGCTAAAGCGGTGGCTACATCGATCTTAACTGGCTTAAAGGGTATTTTATCAATGTCGTCGTTGTCATCTCCGTCCTGCTCGTTGTAATCAACATTGCTCGCCCGTTGTCTTCTGGCCTTTGTTTTGCAAGATCCGGTCATTGCAGCTAACAAAAATTGATGATTATCTTTAAGCTGTTGGTTTCTATTAACAACAATGTGGAAAATGTAGAAAAGCGAAAGTAAAGAGATCTGAGAGAAGTAAGAAGATACAAGAGAATAAGGAAGCATTAAAAAGTAAGGTTTAAACGGGATCTAAGGCTTACACCTAAGGCTTTTTACACATTTAGAAACTTTAAACAGGCCTACAAACTATAACGTAAAGCGGTTTAACCTTGTCTCACACACCTGCGCCGTCGGCGCCTAAAGTGCATTTTAAACCAATGCCAAGGCGGAAAAACGAGGCGTTTTAAAAACAAGGCGGTAGCTGTCTCCTACACCTGCGCCGTTGACGCCTATAGTGCATTTCAAAACAATGCCAAGGTACAAAACGAGGCGTTCTACGTGGCCTAGTCGAGTTAAAGAAAGCGGTTTATATCGTTAAGTAAGCCTCCTTCCGTTTACTTTCGTTTTTCATTAACACCGCGTTGAAAATGAATCTTCGGGATAAACAGGAAACGTAGGGTTCAGAAAATGGAAGAACCTCAGGGCTTTGACATATATGCTCAGTACTTTTCGAGTCAAGGCCACGACACAGACATTTTCAACGGCAAGTTCAAGGCTATCAGCCAGACTCATATCAACAACGAAACTATTATCGCTCCCTTCACAGACAACACTCAACGAAGAAAAAGGCCAGGCAAGAGAAAATATGGCGAGTTCTCTCTTCTACTTCGCCGAATTGTCGAAGTACGACAGAATGAGGAACATGTTTTTTCACAGTTAGAGATTCAATCCAATGTGCTCCGCTCGGAGTTTCGCAGGTTGGCGTCGCACATAACAAGCATAAACATGTCCGGCGATCCAATCATCATATGTGAGCCATACAAAGAGCTATACTACTGTCGAGACAAAGTGAGAGATGCTTTGGAGAAGAGTGATAATGAGGCGGTCCGTTGCGAGCTGCAGCTTCTGGAAAATTTTCAGACCGGTTACATGCAAGAAGCGTATCGACTCATCAACTCATTCCAAAAAAGTGGAAGAACTGACTATGTCTATTTATGGGCGCTCTTTCCACCGGGAGTTCAGCTTGTCTGCGAAAGCCGCACAATACCGGGCAGTCCAATTCCCATAATCGTGGACTTGGTCTCTTTTCAAGAAGTCATCCAGAATGGTCAGAAATTTTGGTCTATTACAACAACGTTCACCGGATTCAATGGTCGAAACTTTGGCAAAGTCAAACAAACCTTTCACTTTCCAGCATTTCCGGGAACAATGAAGATAACCGACCTCGAATTTTATCCTCTAGAATTCTGTAAAAATCAAGACGAAGTCATTCGTATAGCAAAGGCGCGTGGCCGACAGTTTAAACAGTATTGTATCGATAGTTCAAGGATATCTCCTTCTCCAGCTGGGACGATCAGGATTTACGATGGCCCCATTTGGACTCCTCGCACTAACCAGTGTGGTATTCTGCAAAAGTGTACGCTTTTTGATCCTCCATCAGACTCAGTAAGTTCGTACTTGTGA
Source organism: Grosmannia serpens (assembly GCA_029299595.1). Taxonomy (NCBI): domain Eukaryota; kingdom Fungi; phylum Ascomycota; class Sordariomycetes; order Ophiostomatales; family Ophiostomataceae; genus Grosmannia; species Grosmannia serpens. Next base: position 63,424 of record JANSMH010000004.1, on the reverse strand, counting down.
CTCATTTTTTGCAAAACTAGTGTTGACCAAACAGATCAAGGGACGAGTTGTCGTCGATGTCTCCGTTTTGGCGGATCATTGGGCCTCTACGAGAGATATTCTGCTTCCCAACAATGAAAATGACGTGGGTGACTGTTTAAGTCAGGAGGCGTTAAAGCCAAGTCACAATCAGGACTTGACTTTTGCCCACCTCTCATTGCCGTATTCTCGTTCTCATCCAAAAAATGGGGATTTGCTTTGGTCGATAAACTGGAGGAGACTGTAGCATGGAATCCTACCGCCATCGAGCACCTACAATTTGACGAGAGCACAAAAGCCATACTTGGACGACTTGTCCGAAACCATTCGTCTGGAGTGAATGACTTCGACGATTTCATTTGTGGAAAAGGTCGTGGGTTGATCATTCTTCTTTACGGAGCACCTGGATGTGGCAAGACAATGACGGCAGGTGCGTACTTGCAGCGCAGTTCTATATTGAGGGGGCTTTGACTTCATCTGACAAATTCACAGAGTGCATTGGAGAAATGGTTGAGAAATTAGTATACAATGTAGCTGCAGGTGATCTCGGTTCGTCTTCCCGGGAGGTTCAAAAAAACCTCCGATTAGCATTTAAATGGGCAGCACGCTGGGATGCAATTTTTCTTCTTGATGAAGCCGATGTCTTTATGGAAGAGAGACACCCACAAACCTCAGAGCGTACTGCTGTGGTTTCTGGTGCGCAAGAGCCGTGCCCTTTTCCCTTGGCTCTCAATATTTTGCTAATCAAGAACGCACAATAGTCCTTCTACAATTGCTGGAATACCAAAAAGGCGTGGTGTTCCTGACGACTAATCGCATCGAGAACTTTGACAAGGCCATCCTCTCGCGTGTTCACGCCACAGTCTCTTATCCAGAGCCATCGCAAGATATTCGCAAGGTGATCTGGACTGACTTAGCAAAGACGCGGAATTGCGACTTGTCGGATGAAGAACTCCATGAGCTTTCTCAGTTGGACGTAGATGGCCGGAAGATCAAGAATATACTAAGACTCGCCTCCTTGGCAGCTAAAGACAGGGATGTGCAGTTTGCAGATATTAGGAGTGTTTTACCGTTAGCAATTGGTAAGAATTAAGAGGAGGAAGAAAAACACGGAGTATTTTTTTTTTCCTCAAATAAAATGCCCTCGTTCTTTTTTTTCGCAGTAAGCGTGTTAAATATTCTTATAATTCGTTTTTTTCGTATAACTAAAGGGCCGTTAATTTGATAGGGCTTTACCTTGATGTAAGCTTACGGTCCTTTAGGCGATGGTGTCGTCAGGAACTTTGTACTGGAACAAATTTGTGAATTCTAACCGCTGCATTTTGTTTGAAAAAAACTTCAGCGATATGGCCTATATGTAGATCTAGTGTTGTTGTAGGCGATTGCTGTTGAGCGAAGAGGTGCATTCTTTTCCTGAAGCTTCTGCCATTCTCCAGAAGAAGAGCAGATTGCGTTGTGGGGCCAAGCGTGTCAAAGTGGGGGTCGAGAGATGTTCTAGACTTCTCGAGATAATCTTCCACTCTGCTTTGACCAATTGATGCACACTTTTTGCCTGAGCGGTAAGACATTTGTCAATTTTCCCGTGCTTTTCTCCACAGCAACCTCACTGTTTTATCAGGCTCCCTTTCAGTTTCCAAGAGCGCTTCCGACAACCGAAATCTAGCTAGAAAAAAAGCCCATTTAAACGGTTCCTTACTCTGTCAATCTATCCGGCACATAAAATACAATCTAAAGGAGAACCTAAATGTAACTAAGGGTGCAAATTAGAGATATAGATACAATTTGAAAGTAATTAGGCACGGACAAACCACCGCTTCTTCGCCGCTACACCCGGCACAAACCCAATTTTGCGGTCCTCGGCCAGCTTCCATAGTACTTGAGTCAAGAACGGTGCCAATGCCTTCTCGGCGACCTCGGCCGACACATTGCCGTAAATGGCCTGCACGATTTCGGGCAGCGTCATGCCGCTTCCCCTTTCCTGTTTGCCCTTGGACAGCGTCGAGAACACCTGCTGGACACGGGACTCCTTGTGCCCAATGTACTCCCGCATCTTGGACGGCAGATCTAAGATCTTGGCGCCATGTCCTGGATACCCCGTGGCGCAGCCCAGTGCCGCCATGTGGTCTAGGCTCTTCATGTAGGTGGACAGATCTATAAAGACAGAGTAGCCATGGCCCAACACATTATCGCCGGTGAAGAGGGCATTCTCTTCTTCGAGCAGAAAGCACATGTGATCGATGGCGTGGCCAGGCGTGAAGACAGCCCGAATCGTGGCGCCTTGCACCTCGAAGACCTGGCCATCCACCAGGTCGTTCTGGCCGCGGTCTGGCAGGCTTTTATACACGCGAGATGCCAGCTGTGCGTCGTAGGCTATCAGATCCTCGACTCCCCCCGTGTGGTCGCCGTGCCAGTGTGTGAGAAGGATGTGTGAGATGTCCAGTTTCTGTTCCTTTAGAAGAGACGTTATTCTCTCGGCCCAGCATGGCGAACCCTTGGGCATAGTCAGAGCTAGGAATCACGGGGTCGTTGGAGTTTATCGCACACACCTCCCCGGTATCAACGAGGATCCGTGACTGGCCGGTCCCTATAAGATAGGTATTGGTCCCTTGTAGCGACATTGGGCCGGGGTTGGCCCCGAGGATTCGAACGACTCGACTTGACACATCCTCCACGTCGGGGAGATGCGGCAGCTGAGCTTCTTGCCCAGAAAGATAGTCTTTCCAGAGAGACTCATCCATCGGGATTCTTTTCGTCATCGTTGGCTGTCGATAGTGTCAGACACTATATTTGCAGTGTCTGTTTCGCACGCTTTGAGAGACCCGAGTAAAAATGAGAAAGAATGGGATCCCGGATAATAACAAGATATTAAATACGCGTATCTGGAATATTCCCCGTAAAGCTGAGCATCAAACGCAAAATCCGGAGTTCAACCACGCAGTCCGAACACAACTGTCGGACCGAATCGGACTGACCGTAACAGTGGATGAATTTTGTTGGCACTCAAACCCCAAGTTCTCCACCTTGCTTATTATCGCCAAGGAGGGAAAGAAATTGGCTACGACCTTCATTTCTAGTTTGTTATCCGAAAATATAGTCATCACCCGAAACTCATGTCTCGTGTCCGACGTATCTTACTATTTTGGAGTCCTGGGAAACACAACAGAAAGCACGGAAACATTAAAGGACAGAAGACGCGATGTACAAGCCATGGGCATTGCTTCCATTTGCGTTGGATGAAGATTATAAGACGCCCACAAAGATAGCGAAAAGGCCGACCTCGTGACTGTCTGACTTCCTCAAGTTCTTAAAACGGCTGTTGGACAGACACGACAATCCAGCTTTTCGTAATCTCCGACAAGGCGGTCAAACAGATTGCCCAGGATATCGAAATCAGTCAGACTAAGCAGGGTGGAGAGGAAACCCAAGACACAAGCCGATGTCTCATGTAAGCATGCAAAGATCTGCACCAAATCTATCCATCAACTTACAAAAGCCGGCATACCTCCAGGCGTGTTGTTAGAGACGGCGTTTGATTGGAGGACGGGGTTTATGGCCTTGGCTGTATTCCGGATGGCAGAATATATGGAATTGAAGAGAGGGTAAAAAGACGTCCGCACAGAAGAAATATTGTCTTGTAGAAACAAAAGTTGGCATTCTTGCGGATAACTACCCCCAGATACAGGAGAATTGGCGCCAAGAGTCGAGAGTCCTCCGTAGAGAAGTGATAACTACAGCCTGTGATGACTAAGCGCCACGGATGTCCTGTGAGGAAAACAAAGATACTCGGGAAGCGAACGAAGGTTCGGCCTCCCAGGAGCACCGGGTGGAGGGCGCTGCGGCCATGGGCACAGCAGACGCAAGCTAGTTATCGTTTTTGGATAATTGTTAATCTTATTTGGGAGGAGACAAAGGGCGCAAAGCACAGGGAAAATATTAGTTTGGCTATTTAGTAGCAGAAAAACATATTCGAATAGGACCATTTAATTCTGTGACGAACCAGAGGTCAATCATTGCTTATTCATGGTTTTCCTTTCGCCACCACCTCAGCAGCGAAGAAGCAGGCCATTGCTTTGTAGAAACATTCAGAGGTTCCTTTACCTATATTAACGGGAAACAAGACAAGAATAAGTGTAAATTGGCAGGAATAAGCGTAAATTAGCAGCATCCGAGGGCCGGCCAAAATCCGGCCAAAAGCCGGCGAGGTCTCCCGGACTGGCCAAAGGCCGTGGCCAGGCAAACGCTGGTGAGCCACATAAGTAGTCCGGGCTGCGGGTCGCCACGATCGCATCTGACATTGCCGCCATCGAGATGAACGACACAAGACCCTTGGGCTCTGCCCTCCTGCGGATCATCTTGGACATGCAGGGTTTGGATACGGCCGTCTACTACGTTACGTCGACCCCGAGCTGTCCAATCGGTCGAACGTGCCGATTTGCGGCTGGCCCGTGAGAGATCTTACGTGCATAGGTCTGGGCCATGGACTCCCCCATGACGACTGACTCAGGCTTCCGGAGACTGACACAGTAGTGGAGATTCGCCACAGCAGGAATGGGACGTATTGTTCGTATCTGATGCCTCGTATCGGCAGCCAGTGGCATGGCGCTGCGCAGCGTATGCGCGAGCGTGACGGCGAGCCGGCTCTGCCAAGAGGACAGCAGTCGGACGGCGACGCAGCATGGTATAAACACCGTCTAGAGTCCGCGGGATCGAGCTTCTGGGCCCAATGCATCGAGCACACGCACAACTGGGGGCCAAGATGGACGTCTTTTCGACAGCGACACCGAGAAAGCTCAAGGACACCTGCGACAGCTGTGCGCAGGCCAAGGTCAAGTGTGGACGGGGCCATCCCGTCTGTCGTCGGTGTGCGCGGCACAGCATTCCGTGCCGGTACAGCCCGTCGCGGCGGGGAAAGGCGGCGGCGCAGGCGGCGCGGCTTCTTCCGGGGTCGGACGACTTCGACCTCGTCTACGGGGCCTTTTCGTTCTCGGCCGACTTTGGCACAGCGCCGCCACGGCTGCCCGACCTGCTCTCGCCCGAGGCGCTCTCGCTCGCGGTGCCCTCGCTCCTGTCGTCGCCGGTCGCCCTCGCCGACGGGCCCGACATGGACGGGCTGATGGGCGGCGACAGCGCGGCCGACGGCCAGCGGCTGCTGCTCGAGACGCTGCAGAGCCTCTGCGCGCTGTGCGCGCAGCCGTCGCCCGGCATCGACACCGTCCTCATGGCCAACACGACGGCGACGGCCAACCTGGCCGCGCTCGTGCGGCCCGGCTGCTGCGCGCCCCTCGCGACGCAGCAGACGACGCAGCAGACGACGCTGCAGACGACGCTGGCCCTCGTGTGCTGCAGCAGCATCGTAGACGCCTACCGACAGACATTGGTGACGAGGGACGGCGCCGACGGCCTGTCCGACCGACGCGGGATTCCACTGGACATGCCGGTGACGGTGGGCAGCTTTCTGCTGGGCATCGAGTCCAAGCACAAGATGGTCACCAACCTGGTCCTGGGCGATCTGGCCCGGCTCGGAAACGTGGTCCAGAGGCTGGCCGTGGACGGAAAGGACGGCGGCGGAAACGGCGGCTGTGACTTGTCGTCCACGCTGAAAGCACTTGTCCAGGAACAGCTAGAGGCGACGGTGCGGGCCATCGAGGCCAAGCCGGCCAAGTTCAGCGGCGTGCTGTGACAGTGCACCCGTATATACCCCTTGCACGGTTCATTGCGTGTGTCTCCAATGGGAAATCCTTTCAGTCTATGGGAGTGCAGTGTCTGCCATTGAAAATACACCGTACATGTCGTGTCTATAGATGTAGCAGGGGCGAGGCCGGATCCCACACTGTGTCCAACGCCGAATCAAGACTCGCCGTGGACAAACCAGTCTCTGCGGGTGCGAGCATGGAACGGAAACCAAGGCCGTCTGGTTGCGCGGCGGGCAGCGTGTGGATCTGCTGCTGCTGCTGCTGCTGCTGTTGTCTGCGTATTTTCTCGCGCAGTCGACGCATAGCCGACACGAGGTCACCGTGTGCCAGGCCGCCATCATCACAGCTCTCGTAGCGCTGATACCACTGCTCGATGACGGGCCAGGCGCGGCGGACGAGCGCGGCGTCGGTGGAGGCGATGGACTCGTCCACGGCCGTGGCGAGGGCGGGCCAGGGCATGGTCAGGTGCCAGCGGTAGTTCTCGCTGCGCCGGTCCGTGTGCAGGCGCAGCGCCCTTTCCAGATAGCCGAGGGCCAGGGCGAGCACAGCCGGCACGGCGGGCTCGTCGGCGGGCTCGTCGGTGGTCACGTGAGCGGCCAGCCGCATGGCGGCGACGGCGCAGTGGGTGCTGTGCCAGGTGAACCAGGCGTACGTGGAGGACTCGGGGTCGCAGAAGTGCAGCAGGGCGAGGGCGGCCTGCTCGAAGCGGCGGACGTGGAGCTGCATCTCGCGGCCGGGGTCACAGCAGGGGGCGTGGTCGGCGTGGTCGGCGTGGTCGGCGTGGTCGCGGACGGCGGCGGCGCCACTGCTGCTGCGGCTGGCGGGTCGGGCCGTCTCGGAAGACGCGCAGCGCAGCAGCCGCTCCGTGTGTTGGACGTGGTAGGTGACGAGGGCCAGGGTGGAGTCGGTGAGGCCCTCGCGGGCAGCCACGGGACACGTCGATGCCGGGACCAGGTCGGCGTCGTCGACGTGGCGGATGCGGGCGACGGCGTCGGCGACCTCACGACAGCGGACGAGCGGCTCGGACGACTGGGCGGCGGCGGCCTGCAGGTCGAGGCCGGCGATGGCGAGCCAGAGACGCTGGCGCATCTGGCGGGCGAAGACGGTCGCCGGGCCGTGGCCGTGGCCGTGGCTGCTGCCGGGCGCCCCGTCGTGGTGCAGGCCGAGGGCGCGGGCGAGGCGCACGGCGAGCGCGATCAGCGCCCAGGCGGCGGGGCTCTGCTGGTCGTCTGCCCGTCTGGCGACCTGTTTTTTGTTTTGCCAGCGGGCCATGCGGCGCGCAGCAACGTCAGCATCACCATCACGTCACGACGGTTCGGAAGACGGCCCACACCCACCAGGTAGAGCACAAAGGCCTGCAGGGCGGCCATGTCGCGGGCGGCCAGCAGGTCGCAGCGGCCCATGGCGGCCTCGCAGGCGGCGCGGCAGGCGGCCACGAGGCTGGCGCGGTCGGTGCCGAAGAGCGCCTGGCAGCGCGGGTCGCGCAGGCTGACGGCGGCCACGTAGCAGACGGCGGCGGCCAGGGCGGCGACGGCGACGTGGCCGGCCGCATAGGACAGGTACGCGTGGCCGTGGAGCATGCAGCGGGCCAGCGACGGCCGGTGCAGGATCTTGACGACGGGGTCGACGTTTTGCAGGTAGACGCGGCACAGCAGCCGCTCGACGGCCTTGTCGGCAAAGCACGACGACGACGACGACGACGTGGTCCTCGGTAGCAGCATGGCCGACACGGTGCCCAGCGTGCCCAGCAGGTCCCAACCGCTGTCGACCGCAGACGGGGGGGCTTCGCGCCTCGGCCAGGGAGTCGTCGGCGTGGTCGTCCGGCCATCCGCGGTCGAGATGCTGCTGCTGCTGCTGCCGCTGCTGCGGCTGCTGCTGATGCGTCGCGCCCGGTGGCTGTGGCTGTGGCGGCCGCGCGGCATCCGCTGGCGGTACACCGGCACGCACACGGCCCCGGTGGCGATGCAGTTGGTGCACGGCACCAGCTTGTCGCACCGCAGCTTGCGGTCGCGACAGAGAGTGCAGCTCAGCTGCGGCGTCGCCCGTGCCGGCCCTGCTGCCGATGGCACAGACGGCGGCTGTGCGCTGCTCGACTGCATTGTCGGTTGTCGACGTGGACCAGGTGTCCAGGTGTACGATGTCCCCTTCGTCTTCGTTTCCGGACTGCCTTGGCCTCCAGTCCCTGCTTTCCCTTCCCGCCTTTTCTACCCCCTTTCCAGCCGTTCTACGTTCTACGGAGTCCAATCTCGGTCCGAGCCTCTCTGGTAGGGGTCGCGGTTCTAGACCATCCCCACGAAACCGATGCAAGTGTAAAAAGTCCTCGTCCAAGAGACCCCAGTCAGTGGCAGGGCCCGCCCTGCCCAACGGTGCTGAGTGGCTGCAGGCCAAGACGTTGTCTCTGATGCGCACAGCTCGGGTTTTGGGCCGTGGTTTTACTCCAACGGCACCACTGGACTTCGGGCATGGCGTGCAGCTCACCACCGGACTCCGGCTGACCGAGGATAGGCCGTGTCGGAGTACAGGCTGCGAACCGGACATGGCCTGATGCTGACGGACCCAGTTCGCCTCGAGAGGCCCTGGCCCTGGCCGCAGCACGGCTGTTGGAGAAAGCATAAAGCAGCCTCTCCAGACCTCTCCCGACTCGTTCCACTGCCACCATCCCACACATCCCAACCAGACCCTACAGCCCACCTTGCAACCACCGCTCGCACCCACGCGCTCGCCATGACAAGCTCCACCACTGACAGTGTCGGCGCCGACGCGGCCCGGGTCGCGGCCGACGGCCTGCCCACGGACGCGGCCGGTGCCGGTGCCGGTGCCGGTGCTGGTGCCGGTGCCAGCCTCTTCTTTTTCGACAACCAGCTGCCCAGCGGCGGCATCAAGCCGCTCTTCCGCCGCCTGCTCTGCCACAGCAAGGACCGCCGGTTCCGCCTGCTGGCCGCCTGGCTCGCCGAGGCCACCCTGGTGCTGCGCGGCGAGATCGCCCGGCTGCCGCAGCCGACGCGCTGCCAGGTGCCGCACTTTGACAGCGTCCTGCACCTGGCCGAGCACGGCGACTGGCGCGAGGCCGGCCTGGCTGCCGCCATCGAGGGCAGCCTGCTGGTCGTGCTCCAGCTGGCCATGCTGATCGGGTGGGTTGCCGTCTGCTGACTAAGCCGTCGCTCTGCCTGTTTCGCCTCAAGCTGACCATGTCCCCCATCCTTCTTCCCCCAGCCACCATGAAGCCCGCGATGCCGAGCTGCAGCTCAGCCGCGACCACACCACGCTGCTCGGCCTCGGCACGGCCCTCTTTTCCGGCGCGGCCGTCGCGCTCTCGGCCACGCTCGCCGACGTCGTCCGCCACGGCGCCGAGGGCCTGCGCCTGGCCTTTCGGCTGGGCGTGCACATCGACGGGCGCTCGCGCGCCCTCGAGCCCCAGCAGACCGACGCCGAGCCCCAGAGCTGGTCGCAGATCGTCACGGGCCTCGACCGCGACGCCGTCCACGACGCCCTGCAACACCACAACGCCGCGGCCGGCACCATGTCGCTTAGTCAGCCATTTGTCATCGGCGCCGACAAGAACGCCACCATCGTCGCCGCGCCGCCCTCGCGCCTCCGCGCCGCCCTGCAGCGCTCCCACGAGCTGCGCCACGCGCCGTCCGTTGCGCTGTCCGTCTACGACGGCCTGTACCACGCGCCGCACGTCTACGGCCCGCCGGACATTGACGCCGTGCTCGACCGCCCCGGCGCCCTCGTCGCCCCCGACCGCCCCGTCCGCCTCACCCTGCTGTCCCCGTGCTCCGGGCTGCCCTACGCGGCCACCACGGCCGGCGACCTGCTCGCCGAGGTCTGCTCCGACCTGCTCACCGGCGGCGTCTTCGTCGACAACGTCGCCGCCCACCTCGTCGGCCGCCTCGCCGACGACGACGACGCCGCCGAACCCGAACCCGAACCCGCCGCGCTGCACGCCTTCGCCCTGGGCTCCTCGGGCGTCTTCAAGGGCATCGTCGATGCCGTCGTCCAGGCCGCCCACCCCCGCCTCGCGGCCGTGTCCCACGACCTCGTCGACTGGGCCGTGTCCGCCGACTTTGGCGCCCGTCGGCCCGGCATCCACGCCGACGCCAAGCTCGCCATCGTCGGCATGAGCTGCCGGCTGCCCGGCGGCGCCAACAGCCACGACCAGTTCTGGGACCTGCTCGCCCGGGGCTATGATGCCCACACCACCGTGCCGGCCGACCGCTTCGACCTCGCCACCCACTACGACCCCTCCGGCCAGACCGAAAACGCCACCCCGACGCCCTACGGCAACTTTATCGATCGGCCCGGCTGCTTCGACGCCGGCTTCTTCAACATGTCGCCCAAGGAGGCCAAGGAGACCGATCCCATGCACCGTCTCGCCCTCGTCACCGCCTACGAGGCCATGGAGATGGCCGGCCTCGTGCCCGACCGCACCCCCTCGACCCGGCGCGACCGCATCGGCACCTTCTACGGCCAGGCCAGCGACGACTGGCGCGAGCTCAACGCCTCGCAGAACATTGGCACCTACGCCGTTCCCGGCGGCACCCGCGGCTTTGCCCCCGGCCGCATCAACTACTTCTTCGGCTTCTCCGGGCCCGCCTTTAGCATCGACACCGCCTGCTCCAGCTCCATGGCGGCCGTCCACTCCGGCTGCTCCGCGCTCTGGGCTGGCGAGGCCGACAGCGTCATTGCCGGCGGCCTCAGCGTCATTACCGATCCCGACAACTATTGCGGCCTCGGCAACGGTCACTTCTTGTCCCTCACCGGCCAGTCCAAGGTCTGGGACAAGGATGCCGATGGCTACTGCCGCGCCGACGGCATCGGCTCCGTCGTCATCAAGCGCCTCGAAGACGCCGAGGCCGACAACGACAACATCATCGCCGTCGTCCTGTCGGCCGCCACCAACCACTCGGCCGAGGCCCTGTCCATCACCCGCCCCGAGGCCGGCGCCCAAAAGGCAAACTACCGCAAGGTGCTGCACAAGGCCGGCGTCGACCCGCTGCACGTCAGCTACGTCGAGCTGCACGGCACCGGCACCCAGGTCGGCGACACCACCGAGGCCGAGTCCGTCCTCGACGTCTTTGCTCCGGGCGTCGGTCCTCGCCGTCGCCCCGACCAGCGCCTGCACCTCGGCGCCGTCAAGGCCAACATTGGCCACGGCGAGGCCGCCGCCGGCATCTCGTCGCTCATCAAGGCCCTGCTCTGCTTCCGCCACAGCCAGCTGCCCCCCCACGTCGGCATCCGCTCCGAGATCAACCCGGCCCTGCCCCGGGACATGGACCGCCGCCAGGCCGGCCTCGACATGGCCCTCACGCCGTGGCCGCGCCCCGACGGCGGAGCCGGCGCCCGCCTGGCCATGGTCAACTCCTTTGGCGCCCACGGCGGCAACACCACCGTCCTGCTCGAGGACGCGCCCTGTCGGAAGCCGGCCTCGGCTGCTGCCCTCGACCGGCTGCACGCCCGGCCGACCCATCCGTTCTGCCTGTCGGCCCGCAGCAAGAAGTCGCTCGAGGCCAACCTCGGCAGCCTGCTGGCCTACCTCGACACCCATCCCGACGTCGACCTCGCCGACCTCTCCTACACGCTCTGCGAGCGCCGCATCCACCATCCCCTGCGCCTCGCCACCGCCGTCGGCAGCCGCGAGGCCCTGCAGGCCTTTCTCCAGTCGTCGCTGCAGGGCGCCGCCTTCTCGTCGGTCCGGCCCGTCCAGCCCGACTGCCCGCCCGCCGTCGTGTTTGCCTTTACCGGTCAGGGCATCCCCCCCAGCAACGGCGTCCGGCCGTCCCTCCTCGACGACTCGCCCCTCTTCCTCGCCCAGGTGCTGCAGCTCGACCTCCTCGTCCGGCGCCTCGGCTTTCCCTCCGTCGTGCCCACCATCACCGGCAGCGAGGACGTCAACGACGTCGACGACCCCGTCACCAGCCAGCTCGCCATCGTCGTCCAGGAGCTCGCCCTCGTCCAGTTCTGGGCCCTGCTGGGCATCCGTCCCAGCGCCGTCATCGGCCACAGCCTCGGCGAGTATGCCGCCATGGCCGTCGCCGGCGTCCTCTCCGTCGCCGACGCCCTCCACCTCGTCGGCCGTCGCGCCCAGATCACCAAGAAGCACTGCGTGCCCGGCAGCCACGCCATGCTCGCCGTGCGCGCCACGCCCGCCGACATCGAGACCGTCGTGCGCGGCCATGCCGACACACGTGACGTCGCGTACGAGGTCACGTGCTTCAACACCCACGACGACACCGTCCTCGGCGGCCTGCGCGGGTCCGTCCAGGCCGTCCAGACGGCCCTCGTCGCCGCCGGCTACCGCTGCGTCTGGCTGGACGCGCCCTATGCCTTCCACACCGCCCAGATGCAGCCCGCGCTCGAGGAGCTCGCCGCCGTCGCCCGCAACGTCCCCTTCAAGGCCCCCAGCATCCCCGTGCTGTCCGCCATGCTCGGCCGCGCCGTCTTTGACGGCAAGACCCTCGATGCCGACTACCTCTGCAACCAGATGCGCCGCCCCGTCCGCTTCGCCGACGCCGTGCAGGCCGCCTCCGACGACCTCGGCCTCGTCGACGACAAGACGCTCTGGCTCGAGTGTGGTCCCCATCCCGTCTGCGTCGGCTTCCTCCGCAAGCTCCGGCCCCAGACCGCCACCGCCTCGTCCTTCCGCCGCGGCGAGGACAACCGGACCACCCTGGCCTCCAGCCTCGTCGCCCTGCACCTCGCCGGCGCCCCGCTGTCGTGGCACGAGTACTTCCGCCCGCACGAGGAGGACCGCGCGTGCTCGCTGCTCGGCGACCTGCCGCGCTACGGCTGGAACGAGACCGACTACTGGATCCCCTACATCGGCACCTGGACCCTCGACAAGGCCCTCCTGCGCGACGGCGGCGTCCCCTCCTCCGCCTCGTCGGCCTCCTCCCGCGTCCCCGCCGTGCCCGCCGGCCTGCGCTCGTCGCTCGTGCACCAGCTCGTCAGCGAGACCGTCGAGGCCACCGCGGCCACGCTCGTCGTGCGCGGCGACATGCAGCAGCCCGAGTTCCTGGCCGCCGTCTGGGGCCACAAGATGAACGGCTGCGGCGTCACCACCTCGTCCATCTGGACCGACATGGCCCTCACCGTCGGCGAGTACCTGTACCGCCGCCTGATGCCGCAGGCCAAGGACGTCCACATGAACATCTGCGACACCGAGATCGTGCACGCCCAGATCACCAGAAAGTCCCATCAGCCGCCGCAGCAGCTGATCCAGCTCGAGACCCGGCTCGACCTCGCCACCCGCCGCATGACGATGGCCTGGTTCGCCGTCGACGCCGCCGGCACCCGTGACCCCGAGGCCTTTGCCACGTCCGCCATACAGTACGAGGACGCCGAGGTCTGGAAGGCCGACTGGGCCCGCGTGGCCCATCTCGTCAACGGCCGCATCGCCGCGCTCGAGCACATGGCCGTCCGCGGCCAGGCCAGCCGCCTGTCCAAGAACATGGCCTATGCCCTCTTCCAGAACGTCGTCGACTACGCCGACCGCTACCGCGGCATGGACAGCGTCGTCATGCACGAGCTCGAGGCCTGTGCCGAGATCACGCTGACCCCCGACCGCCACGGCACCTACCACACGCCGCCGCACTGGATCGACTCCGTCTGCCACCTCGCCGGCCTCGTCCTCAACGGCAGCGACGTCACCAACACGCGCGACTACTTTTATGTCACGCCCGGCTGCGAGGCCTTCCGCCTGCTCACCCCCCTCGAGTCCGGCGTCACCTACCGCTCCTATGTCCGCATGTTCCCGCTGCCCATCAGCGCCAGCGGCACCCAGATCTATGCCGGCGACGTCTACATCCTGCAGGACTCCACCATTGTCGGCGTCGTCACCCAGATCCGCTTCTGCCGCGTGCCCCGTTTCCTCATGGACCGCCTGTTCTCGCCGTCGGGCCCTGCTGCTGCTGCTGCTACCGCCGCCGCTGCCACGACGGCTGTCACGAGCGCCTCCAAGAGCACTTGCACGGTTGCCGCCCCGGCTGCTGCAGCTCCCGCCGCTGTTCGACCGCCAGCCAGCCAGCCCGTCGCCGCTCCGCCGTCCGCTTCCTCGTCGGACAAGACGCCGCCCAGCTCCAGCTCCACTCAGGACACGCCCACAACAAGCGAATCCAGTGGCGACTCGGCCGTGGTCGAGCAGTGCCTGCGCATCATTGCCTCCGAGACCAGTCTTCCTCTCGGCGATCTTACGTCCGATGCCGTGTTTGCGCAGCTCGGTGTCGACTCACTCATGTCGCTCGTCCTGTCCGAGAAGTTCCGCAGCGAGCTCGGCGTCGACATCAAGAGCTCGCTCTTTCTCGAATGCGTGACTGTCGGCGACATGAAGGAATGGCTGGAACAGAACTGCTAATGCTGTGGGACCTAAGCATGAGGCCGTCTCGGAAACAGCTGGATCGGTGCTGAATGCAATAGAGAATCAAATCGTGCTTGTGTTTTGTCGTTGGGTAATAAAGGGACGTAGTGTTTGCAAGAATGAGAAATTATTCAGAATGAGAAATTACAGTTGGCCGAGATTACGCTCCCTAGTCACATGACCTTTGTTCTTTCCATACTTCTGGGTAACCCCCGTCTTCCCTTACGGTCTTGATATCATTCCGTCATGCCTGTGACGAGCAGACTATTCAGTACATTTCATTTCAATTTTATTCATTCTCTCCACGTCGCCAACGCCATCAAGCCGGAACGAAAGGGGTCTCGTACGGCCGCTCGGCCTGGGGTGTAATCCGTGCCAGATGGCGACGTTCGCCGCTGTTCCAGTCGACGAGAGCAGTATGCTGGGTGACGCGGTTGTCCCAGACGACGACGGTGCCGCGCTCCCACTTGACGCGGGCCTGGAAGTCGGCGCCCAAGGCGAGGTGGTCGTAGAGGAACTTGAGCAGGGCGTCGGACTCTTCCTTTTTGAAGCCGACAATCTCGCGCGTGACTGACGGTCAGCGGGAAGAAAGAAGAAGAGAAAAAAAAAAAGGAAAGAAAAAAAAAAACAGAAAACACGACTTACACTGCGGGTTCACATAGAGGGCCTTCTCGCCGGTGGCTGGGTGAGTCCGCACGATGGGGTGGACGTTGAAGACGGGCTCTCGCCGCTTGATGCTGCCACGGGCAATGCTGGTGTTGACCTGCTCGATGCCCGAGTGCGTGGCCTGGAGGCCGTGCAGACGCTGCTGCATGCCCGGGCTGAGGCGGTTGTAGGCCTCGACGGCGTTGACAAAGAGCGTGTCGCCTCCGCTAGCCGGGCCGTCGAGGACGTAGAGAAAAGTAGTGCCGGGCGGCTGCAGCTCGTAGGAGACGTCCGAGTGCCAGGCCACAGAGCTAGTGCGCGTGGCAAAGAAGTTGTCCGCCGACCTGTCGCCAGCCCCCCGATGCACCAGGTGGATCTCCGGGTAGCCGGCCGGCTGGCCGGATGTCGGATGGATGTGGTGTCGGCCAAAGTAGCTGCCAAAGGCGAGTGCGTCTGCAATCGGCTGGTCTGCCAGGTCCTGGTCCCGGAAGGCCACCACCTTGCGCTCGGCCACAAACCGTGCCAGCTGGTCCTTGCCCGCGTCCGAGAGCTTGCTGATCTGCACGCCACGCACCTCGCTACCCGTCCTCGGCGTCAGATCCGCCACCTGTGCCGTCGCCGGCAGCAGCTCCGGAAACGTCCGGTCTGCGTCCTTGCCGTGCTCCACGTGTTCAAACGGCACCAGTGGCGGGTATGTTTCTGTGTGGTCCCATGACGGCAGGTAGTTTGGGTACTGTAAACGCAGGCTGTTGTTAGTAGGGAGTCGCTATTGAAAACATGGGATCAACCCACCTTGGCAGCGGAAAACTTTTCTGTACCAATCTCCTCAGCCTCCCGGCTGAAATCCGTCGGCGCCAGCTGCTTGTAGTCTGCCGTGGCCGCCGTGGTCGAGTGCAGCTTGAGCGAGTCGGCCGACACCGGCACAGTTATAGTCTCAATGGCAGATGGCGGCGCCATGGTGGTGATGGAGGTGTGTGGGTGCCTGGGAGAGATCTGAACAGGTGTCGATTCAAGTCGCTGGTTTGGGGGGTAGATGGAAAGGAAGAGACAAGGACAGACTCTGTCCCCTGCAGCCAACATCAGTAGCCCATCGGCACTTCTTTATACCCCCGACCACATGCATACGCCATAGAGGGGCTTCCGGTGCTCCAGAATGAAGAAGGGGGATTGGTCGGCAACGACATATCCATAGGGCATGTCGCCACTTTTGTACAGTTTTCTCTGGCTCGGCTGTTTTAGCATCCCTGTTCCTGAAGAATGCCTAGATGTTGTTATCCGTCGTCGTGATCACGCCATCGTGCGCGCGCCGTTTGGTGACCCTCCTTAAATGGCGTAATTCGTGTATCCGTTGATTGGCCGTTCCACTTACAGAATTAGACGTCTCTCGTATTGCAGATGCGATGGAAATGTTGGGCTAGAATTAACACGACCTTACTCAGAAATAGAGAAAATCACTGACTGCTGTCTACCTGTCTACACCCCAACACTTTCTTTACTACTGTCGTGCCTTCTTAAGTCGTCGCCCGCACGTTTCACCACCCTTCCTCGCTGCTTCTTTTTTAGTTACCGTGCCGTCCGTGCTCCTCGATAGAACCGTTGGATGAAGAGATCTGTCTCCCAACCAGGGCTTGGCCTGGCAGCCCCACGGAAATCCTGTTTGCCTCCCGTCGATAGTTGCTTCGACTGTTATCACGTCCATGCCACAAGAACTCCACTTGTGCTGTAGCTATCGGTCCAGCTTCCACCATCCTCCACTGCGGGATCCTCTGTCACCATCGGCGCCGTTAAGCAGCGTGCTATTAGGTCAGCCATCTGAACCTCACGCGTCAGTTAAGGTCAAAAAAATATTTCAGAAAGCAGTCTGTAACTTGCAGCCGCGTGTCCTATACGGTGCATATCGGCGGAGCTGGTTCGAGGGAATGAAGAAGGGGTTTTAGCCGTTTTCTTGTTTTTCTTTTGTTCTTGTTCTTGTCTTGTGCTTCACCGCCCTCAAAATTGGGGTTTTTTTTCTAAATTGACTGTGCTTTTTGAATATGGGGACATTGCACTGAATAAAAGAGCCAAGAGCCCTTCGTTCTTTCCAAACAATGCATAAAATTATATTCTACAGAACAGAAGAATATCCTCCCGCTCACGCACACTAGTTTTTTCTTCGCCCTCCGTCATGGCGGTCATCCAAGCGGCGGGGGCGCTCCAATTCTAGCGGAGGTGCGATCGAAGCGGTGGATCATCTGGACGACATGGATGTACCACCGGGGTAGCGGTCGGCCCTAAGCATAGATGCGGGCGTCTTAGACAACACGGCTGCACTACACTGGGAATCTTACCCACGACATTGACCATCGACCCTGTTACGCTATGCTACCCGCCTTGAAGAAGACAGGCGGTGAGAAGAAGAGGCACTGGCCCTTGAGGAAGGAGCCCCTAGCTAGGATGGGCACAGATTACTGAGAAGAGCTGGAGTGGGGAGAGCACATCACACGACGAAAATGGTGACGAAGATGAGCCCACGGGAACGGTAGAAACAGCTACTGATCCCACCCCTTTTATCCTTGTATCTAAGCCGGCCCGAACCGTCCTGAGCCGAGGGTGAGCTATTCTAGTCTAATGGTGGCGATCCTTCCTTGCCTAAGTGAGGGCTTAATTTAGGACCTCCTGGTGTGTAGGTACTTCCAAAATATGCTTTTGCACAAGTCCCTAAATACGTTTTTAGTCTTACTTAATAATTGCGTAGTGAGTGATGAGAGACTGGCACCCCTAAAGAGCACTATCGGGATGCCAGGCCAAAATCCCTTGCGGGATGTTAACGCATCACGTGACCATACCCACCTTTCCAACCAATCAGAAATGGAACAATTCCTACCTTCTGTCATCACTTACACAAAAACATGTATATAAAGCGCACCTTTCTCTCCTCAAAAAGAGAAAGGAGGAAGGGTAACGACCCCTTCTCATAAAAATATATGAGAGTACGCAAAAAGAAGCAGCATAAGAAGTGAGCAAAACCCAATCCCTTGTCACGCCAGTCGGGGTCACTTGAGGCATCCCTTTCGGGATACCAATGTGATCCCGAAAGGCATCTCTCTTCCCTTCCCTCTTCAGACTAGCCATCTGCCACCTGGCCTCACGACCAAGGGAGGTGCCTCATGGCACCTCTGTACAACGGTTGTGTGGGCAGTTAGTAGGTTTGTGTGTTTTGGTTAGTCTGGAGCAGAGGCCTCACCCAACCTCCGCTCTCAGTAGTAACTGCTAACCTATTACTAATTGGATGCTACGGTACTAAGAATCTCCGGCATGACTTCTATATAATTAAGTAGCTTGTAGAACGGCGCAGATCTAGGCACTAGGTTTGGACGGAAAAGACTGGTTTATTAGGCATGTAGGAGAGACAGGTGAGCAAGATAGCTTCGTAGGTATGTAGATCTTGTGCCTGGGAATTTAGGCTAGCAAGGTATTTCCCCTAGTAGACAACCACATCTCCTTCATTCAACAATATTAGACACAGACGAAAACTTTTCTAGGTCAATGCTGCTTAGATTCTCCGCGTCGTAATTCCCCACACTATCGATTAGTGGCAGCAAGGGGTTGTGGATGATGGCGGGGGCCTCGCTCGGATTGCTGAATCTTATCGTAGACGTTTCTCCCCTCTGGTTGACAGAAGCCTTGACATTCAGTGCGCATCGGAAGGGACTGTTGTCCAGCCTCGTAACCACGACGGCCGTATCGAACACGGTAGGCACGCCAGTCTTGACCGATGCGTTCTCCATCAGCATCCAAGATGCCGAATCCGGGCCGCCGTATATGCGGTTTACGATCCGGATGCTCCCCGTCACGGTAGCGGTATCCCTCTCCCTTTCTCGTTGTAGGTCAGCGCCAAACACGGCAGGTTCTGCTTCGATCTTCATCTTCCCTTCCTTCGCCGTCGTTGGGGGGGATAACAAGAAGGTCCCGTTAAAGGCGATTCCCCAAACATTTATATCATTCGCATCGCTTGAGTACAAGAGCTGAATCTCGACCTGCGTGAGGCGGCGGTGGACCATGGTTGGTTGGAGAAGGAAGCTGTAGAGCATCAGGGATGCGAGGCCGGAGCTAGGGGAGAGGCGGCCGTGGACCGCGCTCCGGAGATGGTACGCAATGCGGACGTAAGGGTGGTCTAAGATGTTCTCCCACTCGATGTTTGCGTCGAGCGATAGTCTGTCTCGCGGATCGTCCGAGCCCTGGGACTCTGCTGCTGCTATAACAGTGGGTGGTCTCTCCACGCCCTCGGTTGATAGGCCGTCATCTTTGTCTTTGGTCTGCCACTTTGCTAGGCTGGCGGTTCTTCTAGAGCTCAAGGCCGCCCACTTACCGTCCGGCAAAAAGGCACTAGACGAAGCTCCATCTCTATAACGCTTGTGAGCTCGTACAAACTCGTTCAGACGTCCCGCGGTGGCGATTCGGTTCTGTCTAGGGATTCGGTGATGACTGGCCACGTCGTTCTGCAGATCCTCATCCTCGTCGAAAATGCCTTCTCGGAACGGAGGGAAGAAGAGGGCGACGTCCTGCATGTGCCGCTTGATATGCTTTCGCAGTTCTCTCTGGCATTCGCGGGTGTCTCGGTCTGGGAAGCGCTTCTCGACGTCGTCTGGAAACCCGCCACAAAAGGGGCAGCTCTCAAATATGAAGTCGGCCCTGCGTCGACTGGCTTCCTTCATCGTAGCCAACATCTCCCCGGAGATGTTGCCGTGTTGTGCGACGTGCCATGCGAATCCTCCCTCGTCGAATGTCTTGTGCTCGCCGTCGGGCATGTCGACATGGTATTTCACGTCCACGTGGGACTTCAAGTGGCTCAGCAGCCCTTCGAACGTGTTCGGCACGTCAAAAGGCGCATTGCAGCCCTCCCGGATGCAGAAGTATGGCTCGAAGTCCTGCATGACGTGCTGACTATTTTGCCGTGGCGATGATTAGCAGGACCGTAGAGCGATTTTACGCACTCTGAGGGGCATGATTTTAATTGTCTGTGGAAAAATCCAACTCACATCCGTAAGTCTTTCTCAGCCTCCCGGGAACGAAATTTAAGCCGGCAATGTAGAGGCGATGGAAATCCGGGGTTCCTCAACTCAACCGACGTCACAGCATACCCGGACACTAATTCCGTGAGGTAATGGGGGTTTCAGTGTAGCAGTATCCCTTCTTCAATCCTCCAGAGCACAGATTAGCAAACAAAATATACAGTTTAGTGTCTCGCCGATATATATAGATCACCTCCTAACACTTCTAACAGTAATAGCCATAGTCAATATAATCACACTTTATATAAAGGCACCTCCATCCCCACCTACAGTCCCAGTAGTAGCACCAACATTGGCATGGTATTTAGCGGGTGAGCAGGCATTGTTGCCAAGATATCCATCTTTCCCGTCACCATGGTGGCCAGGTGGTGGTTGCGGCCGCATTAGGTAATACCACGGCTGCTTGGGCACATGGACAACGCTACTTTTGGTGGCAGGAGGTAGGCACGTGGCCCCAGGTTCGGCATCTGTGGCACAGCTGTGGCGTGGTCTCTTCAACGTACGGGTAGACGTGGAAGACGGTGCGGTCTACGATAGCCCGGCCAGCCCGGAAGGCGGCCAGGTCCCCGTCGTCTGCGACTGTAAGCCAGAGGCAACCTGTCCGGGCTCCCTACCGATTGTTCCTTAGTTTTAGTAGCCTTGCTTAAAAAGTTATAAGAGCTTTAAAATAACATGTTTTGGTGTATGTGGGCCCTCTTGACTTATAGAATACAGGGTTTTCTCTCTCACAAAATCGAACCCGCAGCCATAGATGCAACGCAAACAACAGTGACGAACGAAGGCAAGGAAACGTGCATTTATTCCGCAAAGTCTAAAATCCTACAGGAGGAAAGTGAGGAGTATCTCGATTAACTGAGGCCTCCGGCCCAACCCCGCCAACATCGTAAACCAATGTCATGTGAGCATTCACGTGTCAGGGGAACATGCACAACCACTTTATCTGCTCATACTCCCTCTTCGTATTGTACAGCCTAGCGACCTCTTGGTCTCCACTCTCCACCACTATGGATGCTCTGGTCGGGCGATGTCCTCTCCCACCGATGGTGTCCCCAGCCGGTTGCCCTTGGGCCCGGTCAGCTGAAAGGTCTGAAAGGTGCCATGGCAGGGCGGGCCCTTACAGACGGTGACCTCGCTCCGGGAGAGGTTGTAGATGACGCAGGCGACGGTGGCCGAGTTGGAGCGGAAGGGGTAGCCGGGCAGGTGGCGGATGACGGCGTCGACGGGGTGGCGGTCGGGGTGGACGCAGAGGGCCTCGGGGAAGCTGAGGTGGTCGGAGAAGGCAGCCACGAGACGCTGCGTGGTGAGACGGCCGGCCTGGGCGTGCGGACGGACAAGCTGCTCGAAGCGGTCGAGGCGGAACCAGCTGCTGCCACCGGGATAGCGGCAGAGGGCGTCGGCGTGGGCGAGGAAGCCGGGGTGGAAAAAGTGGTTGGTGTGGACCTGGTAGTGGTCGTCGGCCGCGCGGCGGTAGACCTTGTAGACGCGGTCTGGCGTGACCTCGAGGCAGAAGCCGGCGCCCTCGGCCGTGCTGACGGTCACGTTGTTGGACACGTGACGCGGGAAATTGTGGGCACACGTCAGCGCCTCGGCCAGGTGGTTGCTCTCGAGCATCATGCGGCGCAGCATGGAGATGGGCAGCAGCGGGCGCACGGCGACGTCGTCGTGGCGCGTGCCGTCGGCCTCGACGTAGGGGTAGGGCACAAAGTCGGTCGTGGCCATGAGCGAGTTGGCCGTCACGCCCAGCCCGGCCGAGTTCAGGCCGGAGCGGCCCAGCTGGCCGGCCTCGGTCAGCATGAAGAGCGCCGGCTTCTGCTCGGACGCGTCCGGGTGCACCTCGAGGTAGATGACGCAGTCGTCCTCCCACAGCCGCGCCGACATGTCCCAGTTCTGCGCCGTCAGCATCTCGCCCGCCTCCGTGGCCGCGTGGTGGAAGATGGCGCTGGTGCACTCGTTGGCCGCGTCGTCCGCGTCGTCCACGTCGCCGTCGCCGTCCCCCCCCAGCGGCCGGCAGCCCGGCTCGTCGCCCAGCCGCGCCAGGTAGTAGCGCGCGTTCAGCAGCACCACGTCGTCCAGCGTCACCCCCGCCCCGTCCGCGATGCCCTGCCGGAAGCCGCTCGGGTAGAACTGCTCCAGCGCCGGCTTGTACACGTGCTGGATGATGGCGTCAATCAGCTCCCTGTCGCATGGTCAGTCGTGGCCACGAGAGCACGCGGGAACACTGCCACTCACTGCGAGCTTGCCAGCTTGCCCGGCTGCCGGTAGTACTGCACGTTCTTCTGCACCTTGGCCCTGGCCTGCCGCCCGTGCGAGAGGCCGCGGTCGTAGGGCAGCCCGCGCACCACCACATGCTGGTACGTGTCTGCGTTAGAGGGAGTCGTCTCCATCATGGTCATGGTGCTTATGTGGAACGGGTCTGTAGCGGTTGCGCAGAGTAGAGGAGAGAGAAGGAGGCGAGAAGTTCAACAGTCGAGAAGACATGGACAGCTGTAAATTCTGTCTGTGGCCAAACCGGACTCCGGCGTCGGAGATCGCCTCTGCTATTTTATTCCTCCTCGCGCACGTCTCATGGCCGCGTTCCCAAAGAAGCAGGAAAAGCGACGGGTGGTCTGTCGTGGCGGCAGAGTCGCCTCGATGAGCGCCTAGACCAATCAGAAGGCCGTAAATGAACCACTTACAAGTATTGTGGGCTCGTCGTCAAAACTGCCTAATCGAGCATCAATATCGGTTGTCTCCACCATCCAAGCTTTCAGAGCCTGCTGTTCCCCCAAATGTCTGCACTTTCAGTGTTAAGATAATATTATCTTGCATCCCCTCTTATCGTGCCATCTCGTCCAGGCCATGATGCAATGCAGAAGCGGTCGGGTCCAGTAGCCACAGGCGCCCAAACGACTCGGCCACTCGCAAAGCGCTCGGTATGGGGCTGCTTGACATGCCGCCGCCGAAAGGTAGTGTGATCCGGGCCTTGTTTCTGCGTCTTCGCATCGACACTGCTAACGGCCGATTCAGGTGAAATGCCAGAGTCGAGACACGCCATGTGAGGCGTGCCACCGCCTGCACCTGGCATGTACTCCTTCTTTCGGCTCTAACTTCAAGCAGTACAAGCGGCCGCGACCAGATGACTCATCAGGCGTATCTGGAAGCACCAAAGACAGGCCATCTGCCCAAGAAGCTCAGCCATCACGTGCTCCGCCTTTCGAGCGGCTCATCTCAGCTTCTGCACCCTCTATTGCGACAGAAGAAAGCAGACCGACCGATGCAGCATCTAGCAGCTGGCAGGCGCTGCTCAGCCCATGGGAAATAGACGTGGCCAGTCTCGTAGATGAGTACGCGAGCTGTGACTCGCCCGACCTGTCTTCGCTTCCTGTGCCACTCGTGGCCTCTCTCTTCTCTGATTACAACGCCAGCCTCACAATGAGCAGCTCGACAGCCATTGGTATGGAAGCTACCCTGGTAGAGTGTCAGCGTCCCGGTTCGAGTGTCCGATTAGCACGACCAAGTTGTTCAGTCACTCCTGACATGGATCTGCTCGGCCCGGTCGCAGCATCAGACTTGGCACTTTCAAGCTTAGATACAAACTACGACAACAGCAACGATGCCGACAGCAGTTATGCAATCGACAATGACGACAGCGCTTTGGATATTCTACCCCAGTCTGCTGCTGTGAGGATGTGCATTCCTCGCCCCGATAACATGCTCGTCGTTTACTACAAGCGGAATCTGTCGTCCTTCTTCAGTGTCAAGTCTGCCAAGTCAGCCTGCTAGAAATTTTACTCTTATGCCATCCAGTCGGCAGAGAACCAGCCCGAATCGCCGCTGCGGCACAGCATATTGGCGTGGACGGCCGCACATCTGATTCTGCGCAACCAGTGCTCCTCTGGCCATATGCAGTTCCGGCACTACGCCTGGGCACGTGCAGCCGTGGATGACTTGCGGTCAGAGCTGTCTGCAGGAGCTCTCAGCCAGCCATCAGCTGCCACCGGCTCTGTGGTCACCGCCTCGGCCACGTCGAGAAAGCTTCGGATGCTGCTGTCCACCTCTCTGTTTGTAGGGTACTGCGACATACTGTCAGGCGATAACAACGCCCTGCTACGAGAGCTGTCCAGCATCAAACAGCTGTTGGAGTCTGACTGGTCGCGGTTTAGAGAGGCCTTGGGGCCGCTGGAGGCCAGAATCCTGGTCTGGCTCGCCTACCTTGATCTACGCTCGGACTTCTGGACGACAACGGCAGCACAGAGCGTCTCAGAACGCACAGATTCGGTGTCGATAGGGTCAAAACAGCAGCAGCCGCAGCAAAAGCAGAAGAAGAGGAACAACAGCGGTCTGTTCCGGTTCCTCGTAAAGAATGTAGGCCTCTCAGCGTTGCGCTCCGCTCGACGAGACCGGCATTACTTGGCAGAATGCTTCGGCTCGGCCCTACCCCGAGAAGAACTCGAAGACGACCTCGTGCAAGAGCCGGCCAAGATTCTGTCCGACGACATCATGGCCGTCTTCGACACACTCCGCAACTTCGCCGCCTGGGTCGATGAGATGGCCGCGCAGCAGCACCCGGCCAGCAGCTCTGTGCTGGTTGAGGAACTTCGGCAAGCCAAGATCCAGGCCATCCAGGCCAACATCGCTCGAATGCGTGCTGTAGGTCCTCTTCCGTGCATATCCATCCAGGTGGAGTCTTTGTATCGCTGACCTTCGGCCCGCCTCTGCTGTAGGAGAGTAAAGTCGTTTATGCCGAGCTGCTCAGGTATTCATCCAGACCGGAGCACATGGTGCGCTCCGAGTTTCACCGATCCGTCACCACGGCCATGTGTCTCTCGGCAACGATCATCTTGAACCGCATAGTGGCACCAGAGGTCCGCACAGACGACGAGTCCCAGGCGGCCGCGCGAGAAATTATCCAGATCGCCCGGACGCTGCACGAGTCAGGGTACGTCTGCTGGCCTCGAGGCCTGGTCTGGCCCATGCCTGTGTTCATGGCCGGTATCGAGGTGACCGACCGGATCTACCAGGACTGGACTCTCAGCTACCTGCTCGGAGTTTCCAG
Organism: Grosmannia serpens; assembly: GCA_029299595.1. NCBI lineage: Eukaryota > Fungi > Ascomycota > Sordariomycetes > Ophiostomatales > Ophiostomataceae > Grosmannia > Grosmannia serpens. The sequence continues at coordinate 38,626 of JANSMH010000004.1, read as the reverse complement.
CTGGGGCACGAGCACAAAGAAGGCACGCGAGCTGTTGCGGCGCATCATTGAGCGGCAAGCGGCGCAAAACACAAGGGTCAAGGTAGGGGACGTAATTAGTGAATTTGGAGAGGCCATTATGATATGAGATGGACTAACTGCCTATGCCTTGTGTGCTTTCCACCATTTCATGGTTTCTTTCTCGAGATTTTCAGAGGAGGGTGGCTGACTGGATGTCGCATTGTTCGTTTGAACCGAACATTACGCTGGTGTCTAAATGAACAACATGAAGCAAACAAAGGACATGATCCTCGTTTGAGTTGTCAATTGCAGGCGCAGTTCGACAGACAATAGAACTGCATCTGCATTCTGCCTTTCCATGTTCATAGTCCTGTTCAAAAATCGGCTCTTCCTCTATATAAGATGTGACCATCGTTGTCGAAATTCCAACATATTTCTTCTGTCTCATCAAGCCTCAACATCAAGCCTCAACATCCAATCCTCAGCATCTTCCACACCTTCATCTTCAACAGCTCCAGCTCTAACACCTTCAATTTTTCCAACAGCTTCCTGCATCTTCCACGTCATCCACTTCGCCCACTTCGTCCAATTCTCAATCAACAGCATTCCCAGCTCATACCTTTCAATCCAATCACAATGGCCAAGATTTCTTCGACCTCGGTGGATCTCGGCGACGACCTGAAGGAGCAGTACCTGTATTCCCCTACCGACGTCCGCATCTGGTATGCGGTGGACGGACAGAGCTACACGGCAGACCCCCAAAACGGCACCGACTTCCCCAACTTCAACCTCCCGCTTCCGCCTCGTGGTCTTCGCTACAACCCTGGAATGCCATACCGCTTCCTTGTCAAGCAGAACGACAGTGCTATTGGTATCATAAGGCTGACTGGCACGCTATTTCAATCGTTCGAACCACAATCTGTGTGCTCGGGCGGAGTGTTCCGGACGGAGCAGGTCGAAATTCCGTATGGCATGCTGGCGCAAAACGTGCCGGAACTTCTGGACGTCCGCGTCTACGATCGGCGCTTCACTGCCCTCCGAGAAAAAGCAGGCGTTCCTCAGTGGCGACCGGAGAACGAGTTCATGGTGGCAGCAAGTGCCCCCTCCGACGGCGACGCCTTCTGGAAGCAGATGACACAACCGGGCCGGATTCACGCTCTCGAGGACGAGGAGAAGGGCATTGCCCACAACGAGCTGTATGTGCAGATGCTATGCTACATAGCAGCCGCAATGTTTGTCAGGAGGCATCTGGAATGGAGAAACAACGATATTGCACTCCCTCATCTCATCGAACACCTCCCTACCAGGACGAGAAACGCCAATGCCGAATGGGTTGGCAACAATCTGAGCCTCATCAGCCAGGGCCAAACCGAAGCCACACCGGACCAATTGCGCTATATTGTCGCCCCTTGCATCATCATGGCCCACAGCGACCGCCTCAAGGAGCACAAAACAGGTACATATGGGGCCATCTCTAATATCATTGCAAGCGGCCAAATGCACGATCTGCATGAGTGGGCGGACATGAGCTGGAAGTATTTTCTGAACTAATCTCATCGCCTACGCGACCGACGAGTTGACAGGAGACTTCCACCGGCTGACATGACTTTCTAGTTTTGGAACGCCTCCGAAAAAGAGAGGAGAAAAACTGCACCGACAAGAGTGCTGCTTCAATACGATGCTGAAGAACAAAAAGGCTTGGGTATTGCTGTCAGATTATTGGGTGAAGTGCACTTGTGTGTCTACTTCCGAGAGAGGCTAGCATGAAATCCCTATTAAATAGGTGGGCCTGTATGGCCTGCGCCACACAGTACATGTATCTTACCTTTCCATCACACTGCACAGGTCTCCACATGTAGCCCAGTCGACAATTGCAGGCTTTCACCATAATAATTTTAAGACGAAATCATAGGAACGTAACCCGGTATTACTTGCTTCATTCTATCACGTGCCATGCTGTGCTCACCGCCCGCCTATCAATTATCTTATCGGATAAGAAAGGCAGGATTTCTTGACTTAATGTGGACCCGTAGTAACTTTTTTTTCCTCAGGAATCCCCACTCATTTGCTTCAACACGACAGCGGCCCATCGAAGGGGCATCAAGTCGAACTGAAAGATGGCGGACGATGGCATGCTCCTCAATTTTGACCTGGGCGATGTAGCGGTCAGCAAGCAGGTCAAGTTCAAAGGCGGAAAGTGGCGCGACCGGAATCGGGCCCAGAGAAGCGCCAAGAGACAGCAGGAAGACGAGCACGGCGGCCCAGCAGCCGAGAGCAGCAGCAGCAGCAAGGATAGGCCTCTCAAGCGACGGAGGGTAGATGGGAGAGCAGCGACCGAAGACGTGGGGGGCAGCGGCTCTGCGGCCAGCGAGCCGAACCCAGCCCGTGACTGGAAGCCGCCCGGGTCGAACGTGAGAAGACCGGCGACAGGACCTCAAAACGGCGTGACCTCGAGGCTCTTCACAGCGAACCCGACGGCAGTGACCGACTTTCATAGTTCACAGGCAGCAGCCGATGCCGATGCCGAGCCGGTAAAGCCGTCAAATGCGCCACTCTCGGACGACGCATCGACGTTTCTCGCGCTGGGCCTGTCGCGACGCATTGCACAGCACCTGTCGACGAAGCTGGGCCTCAAGGCACCGACGGCGATCCAGCACAGCGCCGTGCCGCAGCTGGTGTCGCAGGACAACGACGCCTTTCTGCAGGCGGAGACGGGCTCGGGAAAGACGCTGGCCTACCTGCTGCCGCTGGTGCAGCGCATCCTGGCGCTGAGCGAGAACGAGGACGGGACCAAGAGTAGCAAGCCGCTCAAGATCCAGCGCGACTCGGGCCTGTTTGCCATCATCCTGGCGCCGACGCGCGAGCTGTGCAAGCAGATCTCGGTGGTGCTGGAGAAGCTGCTGCGCTGCGCGCCGTGGATCGTGAGCACGACGGTGATTGGCGGCGAGAGCAAAAAGTCGGAAAAGGCGCGGATCCGCAAGGGCGTCAACATTCTCATCGCCACGCCCGGACGGCTGACGGACCACCTGGACAACACCGAGGTGCTGGACGTCGGAACAGTGCGCTGGCTGGTGCTCGACGAGGGCGACCGGCTGATGGAGATGGGCTTCGAGGAGGACATCCGCACCATCGTCGGCAAGATCCGCAAACACGGCCTCAAGGACACCAGCAAGGACGGCCTGGCCCTGCCCAAGGGCGTGCTGCCCGCGCGCCGCGTCACCGTGCTGTGCTCGGCCACCATGAAGATGAACGTGCAGAAGCTCGGCGAGATCAGCCTGGAAGACGCCATCCACGTCACCGCCAGCACGGGCACGGGGGCTGACGCTGCCATGGCTGCGACCGGCAGCAGCGGAGCCGTCGTCGCGGCTACGGAGTCGGCTGCCTTTTCCGCGCCCGCACAGCTCAAGCAGATGTACATTGTCGTGCCGTCGAAGCTGCGGCTGGTCACCCTAATCGGCCTCTTGCGGTCGACGTTTGCGCGCAAGGGGTCCGTGATGAAGGCCATCATTTTTATCTCCTGCGCCGACTCTGTCGACTTTCACTTTGACCTCCTCCGAGCGCCAGACGACGGGACCAGCGACGACGAAGCCGACGACGACAAGGACGACGACGACGACAAGGACTCTGCCACCACGGCCAAGCCCAAACCGTCACCGCACACGGCCAACACCGTCGGGCCGGCCGCGTACATTACGTCGCCGGCCAACCGGACCGTGATCCTGCACAAGCTGCACGGCTCGCTGGCGCAGCCGGTGCGGACGGCCACGCTGGCGTCGTTTAGCCAGGAGAAGAACCCGGCGGTGCTGGTGACGACGGACATTGCGTCGCGTGGTCTGGACGTGCCGGCGGTCGATCTGGTGATCGAGTACGACCCGGCATTTGCGGTGGACGATCACCTGCACCGCATCGGGCGGACGGCGCGTGCCGGGCGGCCGGGTAAGGCGGTGCTGTTCTTGCAGCCGGGCGGCGAGGAGGGTTACGTATCGCTGCTCAAGACGGCGTCAGGCTCGACGCTGGTACCGCAGCTGTACGACACGGTCCTGCAGGCCGGCTTTGCCACGACGGTCGACGTACCCAAGGCGCTTCTGGCAGCCGGCGGGGACGAGCGGACCAGCGACGGCACCTTTGCGCACGACCCGTCGAAGCCGCAGTCTTGGAGCAAGCGTGCCGAGTCGCTGCAGCTGCACATTGAGCAGCGGCTGCTGCAGACGTCGGGCGACGAGCCGGACGCGTCGTCGTCGTCGCAGTGGAAAAAGGACAAGCGGGACAGGAAGGGAGGAAAGGGCAAGAGCAAGTTTAAGGAGGTGCTGGCCAAGGACAGCAAGATTCTCGACGAGGCCCGGCAGGCATTCCGCTCGCACATCCGGGCCTATGCCACCCACGTGCGCGATGAGCGCGTCTACTTTGACATTACGCAGCTGCACCTCGGACACACGGCCAAGAGCTTTGGTCTCCGAGAGGCGCCGGGCGGCATCGGCGGTGGCGTGCAGCGGCGGACAAAACAGCCAAGCAGCGGCCCAGCCTCTGCCAGGAGCAAGGCGCCCGCGTCCAGAGGAGCCGGCGGTCGTGGCAACAACGACGACGACGACGGCGACAAGGCGGCCGGTGCGGTCGATGAAGAGGCGGCGCGGCGCATGCGGATCAAGATGCAGGCAGTAATGAGCGCATCGGCGGAGTTCAATCTTGGTTAAACAGGTTTCTGCATTGTATTGTTGATTGTCAATCAAGATCTATTATTTGGAATAAAGCACAGTCGTGCAAGCGTAGGTCATGTCGACGGAGCGATGTCGCCCTGGAAGATTTGTCACAGTATAAGAGACAAGCCAGAGGGGCTTGGAAACAAAGAAATCACACGCTCTGGTATAGTACAAGGAGAAAGGAAAGGAGGGGAAATAGTAAAAACAAAGATTATTACTTTTGGATCACGAGGCCAGTTTCTTTGTCGTTGCGATTTTAGCGTCATCAGACATATTCAAGCCTCCTAGGACACAGAATCGACCTGCAATTCAGTCGCGGTCCCGGCCGAACGAGTTGACCGACGAGGATAAGGACGAGCACGAGGGCGAGGTCAGGCCTGCCGGCATGTACGGCTCCGTGGAAGCCAGCACGACGGGATGGAAAGCCATGGGCCCACCAAGGCGGTGATTGTAGTGGTGATGGTGGCTGTGACAGTGCTGCTGGCTGTAGGAACGGCAGGGTTGTGGCGACCTCCTGGCCATGCCCGTGGCGGTCGTGGCGGTCGTGGTGGCAGAGTTGGCCGTCTGCGTGCGGACGATTCGATGGCTGATGTCACCGTGTGCCTGGGAGGGTGACAGAGGAGGCGAGTCTGGGAACGGGCTGCTCGTGGCAGAGCCGATGATGCTGGCCGCGGCCTTTTCACGCATCACGGTCAGTCTGGTGGACGGCTATGGTCAGTAAAGAATGGCAGACATCGGAAAGGGGCAAGGGAGGCCTGCTCACTCTTCGCTGGAGATTCCGTGCAAGAAGCACAGAGTGTCTTCCTTCTTAAAGTCGTAGGGTGCAGACTGCAACACGTTAGCATGGACTGGACCCAGTCGAGGGGGGAGCAAGAAGTGGAATTCAACTGACAATATCGAGACGTGGCTTGGCGCTCTTCTTGCGGAGAAAGCTCATCTTCTTTTGAAGACGCGAAACGTACGTCTTGAGGGTGCTATATGTCTGCATGATGCTGTGTAGAGAGTGTGATATTGAGGGCCGGAGATGTGGTAAAGATCGTAGGATGTCTATGGCGATTCGAGGCGAAAGCAACGGCGATGGTTTAGAGAATGTGGCAGAGGCAGAATGACCATGAAATATGGGGAGAACGGCTCTATTAAACGACTGACGAGAAAGGAGAAAAGAGGGCGAGACAAGCGAAAGAGTCAAAGAGTCAAAGAGTGAAAGAATGAAAGCGTGAAAGAATGAAAGCGTGAAAGAGCGAAAGAGTGGCACGACCGAAACGGCTGAAATGCGTGGAAATGCCCGAAGCTGACAAAGGAGAAAGAATGTAGTATATGGATGGAGCAAAGAATGGAAGGCCAAGAGAGAGGGGACAAGAAGGTTTTTGTTGCAGGTGCGGTTGGATGTAAATGAATGTGGGTGCGAGGCAGCGGCAAAAAAAGGAAGCAAAACGCAGACGGGTTTGTTTTGAAGAAGCAGAGGCGCTTTGTGGGTTCGACAGCAACCAGAGAGACGGAGAGAAAAAAGAGGAGCTGCAGGCGTTGCTTTTTATAAAGGCAGACCGCCTGGCCTGTTGCACAGACGCGGTGCCGAGCAGTCGCAGCGAGACAAGCAAGACATGCATCGATCCAGGGTGAAGGGGGGGGGGAGTGAAAAGGGCTGTCCGCGGCCGAAAGCGTACTTTTCCAGCGGAATGTGAGAACACTGTCGCGAGGAACGAAAGGCAGACAGGCGGCGAATCAGCACGCGAAAAGGCAGAGGAGCAAAAGGCCAAGCAGGGCACATGGGCTGGTCAGCATGCCAGAGAGAGACCGTTGGGACGAAGCCCATTTTTATCTGCATCGTATTTTTGTTCCGGCCGTTGCCCCGGCTCGGCGAATACATGATCGTATGTAGGAGGAGTCGGGAATGCCTCGCCAGCCACGAGGAGCAGCCCAGGGCCGTTGAGACAGCCGCGGTCTCGCTCTGGCACGAGCCCCCTTGAGACAGGGCTTGCATCGAAGCGGTGTCGATTGGACGGATCTCAGTCGCCTCCCTTTTCGATTTCGACGACCAAACAGCGTAGCTGCTGTGATTAGTCAACGTGGGGGCCGACTGAGACATGCACGCGAGGGAAGGAGCCCTGTTGGCCAGCTCGGCCCCTCAGCCCATTACGACGCTACTGGCCCCATTCCTCAGCTCGCCAGCCTTTACTCCAACCCAGATTGCATTTCTGCGTCTTGCAGTGCACTTGGTAAGTGTCTCTGCAGCTGCGCTTGGCAAGATGATCGAAATAGGCACTGGTGGCATCTCGCATCTGGTATCTGGCATCGTGGCTTCTGGCATTGTGGCTCCTGGCATCTGACGTCTGGCATGTTGTTGCTAGTTCAGCTTCCAGACCAAAATCCTCCGCCATTGGCCCCGAACGGCGGACACTGACGAACGCGTTGTCTGGGTCCGGCATTCCAGCCCCATGGTGCCTGCAGCCCCCCACTCATTCCTATCCCTTACAAGCAGGACACGTCCAAGCCCGCAGCAACGCCAGTTGGCGGGGATAAACATCCAGCTCAACTTGCATCCCTCGTCCCTCGTCCCTCTTCCTTTTTATGCCGGGCCGTCTGCGAGGTGGTAGCTCTTCAGCTTGAAGAACTGGTCGAAGCCGTAACGGCTGAGCGTGTGGCCCTTGCCCGAGTTTTTCCATCCCGTCCATGCCAGATCCTGGATTGTCAGCTAGCTGCCAGAATAGTGGAATTTGCGGGCATTGCGGGCTTGTGGGCTCTGGGCTTGTGGACTCTGGGCTGTGCGTCGGTGACGCCATGGGGTAGAGAAACACTTACCGGGCTTGGGTAGTCGCAGCGGTTCACAAACACGGTACCGGCCTCCACCTGGTCCACCAGCTGGAGGGCCACCGTCTTGTCCTTGGTCCACACGCTGGCCGTCAGGCCAAACTCACTGTCGTTCATAAGTGCCACCGCCTCCTTGTCGTCCCGCACCTTCATGACCGGAATCACGGGGCCAAACGTCTCCTCCGTCATGATCGCCATGTCGTGCGTCACCCCCGTCAGCAGCGTCGGCTTGACGTAGTTGCCGCCTGCCGGCGGGCTCGCAAACGTCGCGTTGTCCGGCGTCGCGTCCTGCGCGCCCTTGGCCAGCGCGTCGCGAACGTGGCCCTCGATCATGTCCTTGGCCCGCTTCGAGACGACCGGCCCGACGTGTGTCGCCTTGTCCGCCGGGTCGCCCAGCCGGTAGCCTCGCAGAACTACCTGTGCCGCCTTGACAAACTCGTCGTGCACATCTGCGTGCACATAGACGCGCTCGATCGCGCAGCAGCTCTGCCCCGAGTTGAACACACAGCCGTCGACAAGCTGCTCGGCCGCCCACGCAATGTCCGTGTCCGGCCGCACGTATGCCGGGTCCTTGCCGCCCAGCTCCAGACCCACGCTGACGAGCCGGTCTGCCGCCGACCGCTGCACCGCCAGCCCGCCCGCCACCGAGCCCGTGAAGCACACGGCCGCCACCAGCGGGTTGCGCACCACCGTCTCGATCACCGTCGGCGATCCGCTGTGGAAGTACTGCAGCACCCCCGCCGGCAGGCCCGCCTCGTCAAACGCCTTGGCCACCTGCTCCACCACCGTTGGCGTCTGCGGCGACGGCTTCAGGATCACCGTGTTGCCCGCCAACAGCGCCGGGATCAGGGTGTTGACCAGAATCAGGTACGGATACTGCGTTGCCTGTCAGGAGGAGGATTCGCTCGTCGTGCCGACGCAACTCACATTCCATGCAAAGATGACGAGCACGGGGCCCACCGGCACCTTGCGGATGAACCTCTTGTAGCCAGACTCCTCGATGCCCGGCGTGTCCTTCAACACGTCGTCGCAGACGCTCAGGAAGAACTCGCTGCGCTTCACGGCCGTGCCAATCTCCTTGCCCGTGTACGCAATGGGCCGGCCCATCTGCGTCGTGAGCTCCTTGGCCAGCTCATCGGTCCGGCTCGTCAGAATGTCCAGCGCCTTGCGCACAATCGCTTTTCGCTCGTCGAGGCTCGTCTCACGCCATGTCAGAAACGCCTCGACTGCCGTCTTCGGCAGCGCTTCAAGGTCCGAGACCGAGATGCCGTTCCTCGTAAGGATTGGCTCGTTGGTTGTGGGCGAGATGGTAGTGATCACCTCGACAGACATTTTGGCAGATTTCCAGACAGACAATGCAGACTGCACACGGTTGAGAGAGCTGTGAGAGAGCTGTGAGTTGGACGAGAGAGAAAAACTGCGGTGTCTTACGACCAGCATGAAACCCTCTCAGGTCATCGTTAGCGACTGCCCCACGAGATAGATAAACTCGACTTGCCCCTCCGAGAGTAGTCATTACAAGTAGGAGCGTGTAAGTCGATAAGTCGATAAGATAAGAAAATATTAGCGGGGCCTGGGCGGTGTGTCGCACAGGCCTACAGATGCATTGGATTTTTAGAATACGGCAGAAACTTTTTTCCCTTTCTCGACAATACCACATTTGCCTGGCAGACTGCATTCAGCGACGTCCCGACTACAATGGCTGCCGACAAGCGAAACGTGTACCTCGATGTGGGGGACAGCGATGAGGATGACAACCAGAGCTACGACTCGGAGGCCGACGAGCTGAGAAAGGGCAGTGATCGGAGCTCCAAGCGGCGAAAGCTGAAAGCTGATGGGGACAACGATGAGGCCGAGGAAGAAGTAGACGACCGCTTTGACGGCAGCGACGACGACGAAGAGGACGGGTTTCCCGCCGAGTACGAGGAGATGAAGAATGAGTTGCCGGGCGGTGCGGATCAGAGCAGCACCGCAGACGGAAAGAAGCGGAGAAAAAGCACGGCCGACGAGGATGCCGACAGCAACGACGACGAGAACGACGACGACGGCGGCAGCAGCAAGAAGCGGAAGCGGCTCGACAGCGCGGGCACCGATCTTCCGGGCGTCTCGCGGCCGCTGACCAAGAAGAACCTGGTGGCGTCGGAGAAGGCGGTGCAGCGGTCGGGCGTGGTGTACCTCTCGCGGGTGCCGCCGTTTATGAAGCCGATCAAGCTGCGGTCGCTGATGGCGCCGTACGGCGCCATCAACCGCATCTTCCTCTCGCCCGAGGACCCGCTGTCGCACGCGCGGCGCGTCCGCGGCGGCGGCAACAAGAAGCGGACCTTTGTCGACGGCTGGGTCGAGTTTGTGCGCAAGCGCGACGCCAAGCGGGCCGTCGACCTGCTCAACGGCCACACCATTGGCGGCAAGAAGAGCAGCTACTACCGCGACGACATGTGGAACATTGTCTACCTGCACGGCTTCAAGTGGCACCACCTGACCGAGCAGATCACCACCGAGAACGCCGAGCGCGCCAGCCGCATGCGCGCCGAGATCGCCCAGACCACCCGCGAGAACAAGGAGTTTGTGCGCAATGTCGAGCGCGCCAAGATGCTGGACGGCATCGAGGCCAAGACGGCCGACAAGAAGAAGAAGAAGGCAGTCGCGGCGGACGCGGAAAAGCATCCGGAGCAAAAAGAGCAAAAGGAGCCAAAGGAACAGAAGAACAGCCGGACATTCACCTTCAAACAGACGTCCATGGTCTCGAGGACGGCCAAGGATGAGCAGCCAGAGCAGGTGAGGCGGGTCCTGAGCAAGATCTTTTAGGACTGCTGCCTGAAAGTGGCGGAATCTTTGTATTTATATAGCGGAAACGAACGTTCGCAGCGACCAGAGCTGCAGAAAAAAATAGCACACCCAGCCCGACATGATTGTGCAAAGCAAACATAATAAGCCTATAAAAAAACGCCTCAAGACGCAAAGCAGCCCGGCCCATGTTCTATTGTTTTTTTGTTCGACTCCTCATCTCCCCTTCCCCATTCTCTCTCCCCAAGAACGAACCTAGCCCTCGATGCACTTTGACAACGGTAAGTGATATGTGACCGTCCCCTGTCCCTTTTTTGTGTGTATGGTTTTATTCTTCGGTTTCTTCTTCCCGCCTCCTCACTCATCATCATGAATAGCAAGGTCGTCGAGGTCGTCGAGCAGCTCGTCCATGCTGACCTTGGGAACACCGTCATCGTCGTCGGTGTCGGCATCGTCTCCGTCCTCGTCCATCCCGTCGGCAGCGGCGTCGGCACCGTCGGTCTCGACATCCATGTGCTGCGACGTGGCGTGTCTCTGTTTCCGGGCGGCATCGGCAACGACCTTTTGGCTCGGGTTCTTGTACAGCGCGAGGGCGGCGCGCAGGTCTTCGTCCTCTTCGACGTCCTGCAAAAACATCTCGTACTCGGCCTCCATGCGCTCCTGGTCGGCCTTTTTTGGCAGCAGGTCGCCCTCCTCGCGGGCGATGCGCCGCAGCTTCCAGTTGCGCCTCCGGTTCTTGCGCCGGTTGGGGTAGTGCTTCTTGACCAGCACGACGTCGGGGACCAGGGCGCTGTACGCGTGCGACTTTTCCACCTCGTCCATCTGCTGGTTGTTGAAGACGGTGCCGCTCAGCAGGTAGCCCATGGCCGAGTCGCCCGGGTGCAGCAGGCTGCCCAGGTGGGTGCGCGTAAAATACGTATTGTCGTTGCTGCCCAGGTCGGAGGCTCGCGCCACCGTGGCCTCGGCCAGCTGCCAGCGGCCCTTGCGCACGCCGACGGGCTCAATGTCGAGCACGACAAACTCGACCAGCTCGTGGGCGTCGGTCAGCGGCGTGAACGGCACCTTTTCGCGCCAGTACACGGGCGCCGAGATCTCGGCCGTCTGCAGCGTGGCCGGGTCCAGCAGGTTGATGGACGTGCCGATGCGGTGGCACAGCGCCACCGGCGAGATGTTGCCAATCTTCTTGGCCATCTGCAGCGGCAGCGCCACCAGGTCGTCCTTGCAGATGGGCACCAGCTCGACCGAGTAGGCAAACTTCATCGACTTGGAGCCCGTGTGCGTGTCCTCCGACACCAGCTCGGGCGAGTTCTTGACGTGCACCGGCACCACCGACTTGAGAAAGTCGACAAACTTGGTCGCCTGGTTGCGCTGCGCAAAGAAAAAGTCCAGGCCCTCCTTGGCCTCCTTGATGTTGAGCGTGTCGCGGTGCGCCCCGTGCTTGAGGATGAGCTGCTCGAGGAAGAGAAAGGTCCGCTTGTGCTGCACACGCTGCCGCACCTGCACGCACGCCCGCCACACGTTGTGCGTGTACGACTTGGCGCACTCGGGGCACTGGTGCGTGCTCACCGTGTACATCACCTCGAAGCTCTGGTTCAGCAGCACCCCGTCCGACACCTCTTCCTGCACCGTGAGCTTGACCCGCACACGCCGCGAGTTGGGCTCCGTCCAGATGAAGCTCGCGTCCACCACCCGCACCTTGTTCAGGCCCCGCAGCCGCTTTAGACACATGGCCAGCATCTCACGCGACTCCGGCGCCGCCACCACCCACTGGCTGGGCGGCAGAAACCACCGGTCACAGTCCCGGCAGAACTGCACGTTCGCCTCCCGCGGGATGTTCTGCGAAATGTCCACCGTCAGCTTGATGCAGTCGTAGCACAGCGCGCCCGATGATGTCGTGCCGTCTATTGGTGCTCCGCAGTTGTAGCAGAGAATTCTGCAGCCGTCATCTGGTCAGCGTTTTGCCGCTCTCTTCACTTTTCTTTTCTTCCATTTTATCTGTGGGTTGCCAGTTTGCACTCACGTGGCAATGGCTTGGTCGGCTTCCGACGCCGCCATAGCGACCGGCGCGTCCAGGTCCATGGTTGACATTTCGCTATGATTTATTCGCTTCTTTCCTCTGAAAAAATCAAGGCAATATGTCGGGCAAAGAGATGTGAAAGATGTGGATTTGAAGTTTCGTCATAAGCGTATCGCCAAAATTCAGTCGCAAAAAAAATTTGCCCCGCCATCCATATCGATTGCGATTGATAAGCGTGTGGGCAACCTTCAAATTCAACAGACCAGCTGATTAAGCCCATATGAGCCTGCTCAGAATTCTATCTCATTTATTCATTTTGTCGCGTCTAGTAAGCTGGGCAGCCCTCCTGAAGCCTTTTTTGATATAAACATGCCCAGCAACCGATCCCGTCAGTAAAACCACAATTAGTGAAGCCATGCGTCGTAAATACTTCCGTCCTCCAGTCTCATTCCCTCCATCTCGCCTTTCACGCCGAGAAGACGCACTCTGCCGCCACTGTCCTTGCTCCATTTCTCTAGGAACGTCTCTAGTCTGGTAGCCGTGGCCTCATCGTCCTTGACGAGTAGAGAAATAGCGTCGTAACCGCCGGCCCCAGGAACCACGCCGCCATACACGCCCTCAACCTGATTCAGAGCGTCCAGGAGTGCAGTCTGGCTGTCCGGCTCGATGGGCACGCCGCTTTCATCACCCATCTTGCGGACTAAGCTGCGAATAGATTCGATGACGGAACGCAGGTTTTCCGTCTGGTTTTCCTTGAGTGCAGTAGCGAGCTCGTTGTTGTAGCCTTGGAGTGTGTCCCAAAGGGTCTTTGATGCCTCCGGGTTGCTGCTGCGCCATGCAAGAACCTTCTTGACCATACCTACGGTCTGCGAGCCACAGTCGACATCGCACAAGCGGAGAGCTACGCCCGGCGGCAGAGCCACGCTTCTCTTGGCAATCTCAGTATCCCAGTGCGGCCCGTCCTCGGCTGCGTCCACACCGGAAACTGCCCTCTCCACGGCTGCACCAAAGCCAGGAGAGCCAGGCTCCGGGATATTGGCAAGAACAGAAGGTGAGAAGCGGCGATACGTGCACGATCCGTACACGGCGGCGGCAACGTCAAATCCCGAGCCCACCTTGCCCTGGGCGGCACAATGGGCAGCCTGGGCCAGATTGTGCAGCGTTCGTTTGCCCTCTTCCGATGACAAGTCAAACACTGTGGCCGGCAGGTAGTGGCTCAGAATGGCGGCCGTGAGTGAAGTGACCAAGGCAGCGGAGGAGCCCAGGCCAGTCTTGTGTGCGTCGGTAAGCTTGGTGGGGAAGCGGGCGAAGCGACTAGCCGGCGAGGGGGCGCCCGCCACAGCCGATGTCGAGCTGCCTGATGAGGAGGAAGACGAATGCTGAGAGTAGTAGTCATTGTCTGCGAGGATGATCAGGCGAGACGGCTTGATGCTATGGGACGGGCTGAGACGCGCCATACGCGAAGCATAAGTCAAGGCGTAAGACAGTGTGGTCTCGACAAAAGGGTTGGCGGGCACAGCAGAGCCGCTGTTAATGTCAGCAAGGGAAAATTGCAGTCAGACGTCATCAGGGAACAGCCACACTCACACCTGCAACTGAGTGACATGGATGCCGCCATCCTCATCAGCCAAGTGGTACCCGTAGGTCCATTGCGCCTCGAGAAACTGGGGGCTCTCGACAACAATGTCGGATAGCTGGATGCCGGGGCTGGTCTTGATCGGCTGTGCGACGACGTTGATGCGGGCGCTGAGACCGAAAACAAGACCGGTGTAGGCCCGATCCAGAACCAGATAGCCACCGGCCAAAAGCACCTTTCCAGGCGCCGACACAGCGGTAACCTCGCTTGAGTCTGCCATGGTGTCCTTTGAATCGTATCCGCGGACAGCGCGCGGGACTAAGCTCAGACAAGGATTGATTGATTGATAGCCGTCTGTGATGTTGCAGAAAAGGGGGCGAGCCAAAGCTGTCAAGCTGTGGAGCTGTGGGGAGAGGGGAGCCAAATCAAACATACCCCTCGATAGCTCTGTTGACGTCAAAGCGGAGGGCTGACTAAGACAAAAACAACATGCAAACGATCATCGCCGATCGGCAGGAACACATGAGCAACTGCCTCGATCTTCCAATTGTCGAGTCAACGGAGAATCTTCCGAATGGCTCCAATTGGACTTGCATTTGCCATGCCATCCTGGGTCACGTGATCGCCAATAGGGATGGTACGAGCGCCCCCGTACAAGAACTCAGATGCATTTGCAGTTATTAGCCGAGGACCAGTTAGACGCTTGGAATAGTTTGAGGGCCGGGCCAGACGCGGCCAAGACAAAATTGGCGCACGGAGAGAGCAAACATTCCCCGCCGGCCGTAAAGTACCGGAACCCTTTCACGGAGATAGGAGGCGGACATAACAGGAACACATAACGGGGACATTTGCTCTATCTTAGAAGGTCGGGTAAACCGGCCAGACACTCTAGCCTGCCTGAACGCGGTACGTTTTCGATGTTTATAGCGATATTCTCCGCAGAAGAGGGGAATGTGCGTCTGATGACCTACGAACCCTGCTTCACTTTTCTTTTTTAGTGGTCCAGTGGTGCCCTCTCAACTGCTTTTCTAGCGCACGGAACCGATTCCTGCTTCCCAGAACATGTAAATAATATTTTGCTTGCATACTCTGTATTGTAGAAGGGGCCGATTGAAAGTGTCAGACTCTGGAATGCCGCACAATGATCGTCTGACTAAGGTGCCAATAGCGCTCCCTGATTGGTCAAAGACCAGAAAATAGAGATTACTATGTACGTCGTACACAGCCCTGCTACAATCTCTGCGCCACAGATCCACCGAATGTAGAATACAGTATTCTAGCTGAATAACTTCGCACCTTTCCCACAACCCCTGCATCTCACAGTGCACCTTCTGCACGCCAATACCCGTTGTTTACGATTAGTAATGAAGAAGAAACGATCGGCGATCCTTGGCCAGTAAAAAAACGTGGGGAAGGAACAGCCCGGCCTGCTCTTCCGGCTTCTTCCTGGCTTAATTTATCCGATATCTATTGGTCGCCACCCATGAAAGAAATGGGCCATTACGGATCTATTGGCTGGAGCAGGCCAATTGACGCAAAGCCATCCATTGGGTCGGAACTTCTCTAGGGCGTTTGACTCACGTCGTATTGGTCTAGTGAAAACGCCTGCGCTGCCATACATAGTAGGCCCGTTCTCAGGCGTTGGTGCTAGCCCTCACGTGCTGTAAGCAGCTGCATTTTCTCTCCCGGTTTGTCTTCGAGGTTCCTCGCCGCCGAACCTTCCGCCCGTCCACGCGCTAACGTGCTTTCTACCCAAGGCAGCCGTATTAGTGCAGAACAACCGTGGGACTGCGTCATTCTTCGTGTCGCCTGCCAAGTAAGGTCCCTTTCCGACCCTGACGCGAGTTCAGTCACTGATTTTCTCTTCTGTCTTGTGCCTGGCGCGTGTATATTAGCTACGGGGCATACCCACGAAGGTGCATCTGAAGCTGCTTCCCCATTTCTCCAATTGCTTTACAATCGCCAGCTGTGCTTCAATTACAGCATACCATTCATCTCTGTAAAATGACCGGCTGAAAAAAAAAATACCATCTTGAGGAAGCTGCGTCCTGCAACCTTCGCAAGCAGCCCTGGACAATTCCCGAGACCCACTCATCTAAAAATTTCGTACACTTTCTCCCGCCTTCCTTTACCAACAAAACAAGGGAAAGAGCGTTGTGGAGCTCTGACAATCCCATTTCCACACACCCGTCAATAACCCTTTTCTCGCTCCTCTTTTACACTTTCTACCCTCGTCCTCCTTCCTTAGCAGTTGTCTTTTATAGCACCTCATTTTTTTTATACAACAGCGCGTTTGTTTGACGGCCTCACTGCTGTCAAATGAACCTGCAATCGCGCCTCCTTTCTCTCCAGGTGCGTTTAATCTTTCAATCTTCACAATTGGCTTGTCGGCCTTGCTAGTCTTACTAACCGCACGCTGCAGTATCCCTTCCCTCCAGGGTTATCCTAAATGCCAACCATATATTCGTCGCTGTACCAGACATTTATCCGTCAAGGATTTGCAAAGTCTTTCACTCACGGCTATGCACAGTCTGTCGTCGCTGCCACCCATCCTCATGTCTTAAATCCCCAGAACCGGCCGTCGTTTGCTCGGCGGAATAGCAACCGCTTCGGTCGCATCCAGGCGCTCCAGCTCCAGAGTGCCTTCCACACGAGTCAGGGCGCTTCGGAACACAAGCCTGCGCTCAATCATGGCGGCCTAGATGCGTACTATGAGCACCTTCAGAGCCAGATCGACGAGACCGAAAATGAGTGGGTGCAGTTTCAGTTTCAGCGCCGCATTGAGTGGAAGCCATCGCCGGCCTCTGTTCTCACTGGCGGCGAGGAAAAGCAGGCGAGCGCCGTAGACACCGAAAATGCGGAGTCATCCGACTTGTTGCAGGCAGCACCGCCGGCAGAGCCGGCTTTTGATGCCGTTGCCGAGGCGAGTGAGGCGAATGAGTGGGCCGCGGCACAAGGGGCTGCAGCCGAGATTGAGTTGCCGGGGGAAGATGGCGTGACCGCAGAGTCAGCGGCTGCCGATGAGGTTGCTCTGGCACAAATCGACGCCGCTCTTGAGAAGGAGATCGAGGCTCGCAAGCAGCGCAGTGCTCTGGAAGAGGGGCACACGCAGGCTTCCGCCGCCGCAGCAGAAGTTCAAGACGTGCGTTCTGCCTCGCCCGTCGCTCGGACGGCTACGCCAGCCACCGATCGTCAGTCGCGGACCTATGCCGACCACCTCACCTCGCTGTCCGAGGCAGGCCGCTATGCCGAGATTCCTGCCGTCTTCGAGGCCATGCTTGTGGCGGGTATCCGCCCCATCGCCAGCGCTTACAATGCTCTGCTGATGGCGGCTATCCACCTGCCCATCGACCGGATGGAGGTAATCACCAAGGCATTGGACGTCTATGCCGACATGATGCGCCGCAAGATTGCACCAGACAGCGATACTTTCGACATTCTCATTGGTCTGCTCGCCTCTCGATCTCTGGAACTGTCAGTCAAGATGCGGGCACTCGAGGAGAAGCGGATGCGCTATGGCGGCATGGACGAGCCTGGCAAGTTTATGTTTGCCTCCCACGAACTTGAGAATGCCATCGCCTCGGAGGAAGACCGGCTGGACTATGCAATCAAGCTGTTTGAGACCTCGGTTGCTCTGCAAAAGGCCACCTACTCGTCTGAGACGTACCACCAGCTGATCTCGGCATGCGCCCAGGCTGGCCGTCTTTCTGATATGCTCCAGCTCTTCGGCCACATGGAGACGAACAAGGTTACGCCCTTTGCAGCAACATTCCCGGCCATGATCCATGCCTTTGCCAGCGCGGGCGACCTGATCAGCGCTGTGGAGTGCTACGATGAATACCGGAACCTGGCAATCTCCAATGACGCCGGAGAGAACAGTCTGCTTGACCGTCTTGATGCCCAGGTATACGCGGCCATCATCAACGCCTATATCGTCTGCGACAAGCTTCCCGGTGCGATGAAGTTTTACCAGAAGATCGTCGATGAGTATGGCGTGCGCATCGACGACATGAAGGACACTCTGGTTAGCGCTGGCTTTGTGCAAGGGTTTGCGAGCCGCGGCGGTCACGCAACTGCTCTGGAGTGGGCCCAGGGTATCGAGCAGAGCGTACGGGTGCAGGCCCTGAGCGAAGTGGCCGTCCTGGCTGCTGATCACGGTGATCAGGCAACTGCTGTCGCAGCCTTCTCGGCCCTGGTCGAGATCTCTGGGGCCGAGCAGGCGGCTATTGTCAGCCCGACAACCGCTCTTCTTGCCCTTCACGTCCGTCTGGGCGATGTTGCCGGCGCCGCGAAGTTTTGGCAAATGCTGCGGAATCCGCTCTTGGAAGCGTCGGCATCTCTGATCGAGCCGACAGCCATGTATGCGGTGGCCCTGATTGGGTCTGGGCAGGTGACCGATGGCCTGGTTGAGTCCGAGACGATGTTTGAGCGAATCCGGCAGTCGAGGGAGGGCCAGACCAAGGCTTCCATCGCCGACGAAATCGAAGAAGGCGTTGCTTTTATCAGCCGCTACATGCAGGCGCGAAGCATCACGGACCCCAGAGAAGAAGCTGCTTCGGTGGCGTCGTATCTTCCGCAGTCGGCATATGGCGCGTCTCCGTTTTCGTCCACGCCGACCGTGTCCAGCTTTGAGGACAACAACAACTTCGACCCCTACGCACACAACACGGACTTCAAGGGTTCTTCCCTCATTTCTGACGATCTGGAGGGCAGCCATGGACGGAAGGGGCCCAGACTCAACGAAGCCCTGAACCGGTTCCGCAACATGCGCCGTGCAGGTCGCCACCCGAGGTACATCACGTATGCCAAGCTGATCTCGGCTGCGTCGCGGGACGGCAAGATGGATCTGTGCAACAACATACTCGCCATGGCGCGCACAGATGTGCCACTGCTTCCACAGTACGCTGTTGTTCGTTACGGCTGGTCGTCGATTCTGGACGCCATGGTTGGTGCTTCTCTGTCGGTTGGCAACCGATCGATGGCCGAGCAGTACCACCAGGAGCTGCTCAGCTTTGGGGCTGCCCCGTCTGCCAACACATTCGGCCTTTACATCACGACGCTCAAGGAGTCGACGAAGACGTTTGACGAGGCTTCGGAGGCGGTTAAGATCTTCCACCGCGCCAAGGCTGAAGGTGTTGAGCCCAGCTCGTTCCTGTACAACGCGCTCATTGGCAAGCTGGGCAAGGCCCGGCGCATCGACGACTGTCTGTTCTACTTTGCCGAGATGCGTGCCCTGTCCATCAAGCCGACGTCGGTCACGTACGGCACAATTGTCAACGCTCTGTGCCGCGTTTCCGACGACAAGTTTGCCGAGGAGCTGTTTGACGAGATGGAGGCGATGCCCAACTACAAGGCTCGGCCGGCGCCGTACAACAGCATGATGCAGTTCTTCCTGACGACGAAGCGGGACAAGGCCAAGGTGCTTGCCTACTACGAGCGCATGCTTGCCCGCGGCATCACACCGACATCACACACGTACAAGCTTCTCATCGACACGCAGGCAACGCTGGAGCCGATCAACATGACCGCTGCCGAGGCCGTCCTGGAGCGCATTCGTGCTTCTGGGCAGAGCCCGGAGCCAGTTCACTACGCGTCGCTGATCCACGCGCGTGGCTGCAATCTGCACGATATGGAGGGAGCGCGGCGCATCTTTGACTCGGTGGTCGAGGGCTCAGCCGTGACGGTGAACGCGTCCCTCTTCCAGGCGTTGTTTGAAGCCATGGTGGCCAACCACCAGGTGGCGGAGACTGAGTCGGTGCTTGCCATGATGCGCAAGCGGGGTGTTGAGCTGACGCCGTACATTGCCAACACGCTCATCCATGGCTGGGCTGCGGAGAGCGACATTGGCAAGGCTGCTGAGATCTACGCGGCTGTCGGCCGCGGTCGGCGCGAGCCCAGCACGTACGAGGCCATGACCCGAGCCTACCTCGCAGCGGAAGAGCGGGAGAAGGCACAGGCAGTGGTATCGGAAATGCTCCATCGGGGCTATCCCAGTGCTGTGGTGAACAAGGTGCTCGAGCTTCTCGGCGGCGGCCATGCGACCGATGCTGCAGAGTAATCTTGCTCATTCGAAATGCATTTTCTTTTGCACTTTCTTTTGTCTTTCTAATCCGGCTATCGTTTCTGGTTTCAAACGGATATCTCGGTTAGATGGGTCACCAGGCTGCTCTTTATAATAGCCCGCTCGTCTCGCAGCCAATTGGTTTACGCCGTGGCGGTTGGGAACATGGAGCGTGTTTTTTGGAACGACATAATTCTTTGAAAGGGGGGGGGGGGGGGCGCTTTAAGCGATGTTGTCCGGATGGAGTTCCAAGGGCATCATGAACGGAACGGCGTTTTGTTTGGATACAAGGGGATGTGGCGGCGTCCACAATGGGAGAACATCACAACTCTATTATACCTCATTTGCAGAAAGCCATGATCTCAGTATACGGGCGGAACAGAATTTGCATGGGATTCGACCGGTTTATCAAAAAAGGGACGGGGCAGGGATTTGCTTCATGGAAACAATGTATCTTGATGGATTTCAAATGTTTACATAAGGGAAGGGGTTGGCAGGTTCTGGACGCTCGTGTACGATTTATTGGGAAAATGAAAGATTTGTGGCTACTTACATTGGCATTGAACGAGATGGCTGTCTGCTACGATGCTGGTCGCTGCTTCCAGCGCCGTATGGAGCTTGTCAGCATTAGACCGTTAATGACCACACGTGATGTGTCACGTGTCTGTGGCGTGAACTAAAGCTATCCGTATTTGGCACGAAGCTTGAAAGACCTAGCTTTACGCAGTAGAAAACATCACGAGGGGGAAGTTTCTGCAAACCAACGTTCCGGTCGCTCCGACGATGGGTCGAATTCGTGAGGCGTCAACCATTGAGCTTCCAGTTAATTTTTGTTTATACTAAGTTTTGGAATGGATACATGACACTTTTGCCGAGCCAAAGTATGTTGTGTAGAATTGCAAGAGCTGCGAGAGCAACGGCATTGCGGAGGACAACAGCGGCGGCACACAGGAGCCTGCGAGCTTCAGTCGTAGACGGTGCCCTAGGGAAGCAGCCAGGATTGGCAAAGGCTGCGATCCGGGGTATCTCGACAACGACGGCGCACAGAATGGCACGACCAACGGCGGCTCTGGCGGCAACCAAGCCCGGGGCGACGGCAGCGGCGGGGGAGGTGGCCTCGAACGAGAAGACGATAGCCGGGACGACGATACGGGTGTTCCGGACGGTGACAGAGCTGCGGACATGGCGGCGGCAGCAGCACCTGGCGGGCACGACGGTGGGGCTGGTGCCGACGATGGGGGCGCTGCACGAGGGCCACCGGACGCTGGTGCGGGCGGCGGCCGAGGACAACGAGGCGGTGGTGGTGAGCGTGTACGTGAACCCGGCGCAGTTTGGGGTGCACGAGGACCTGGCGAGCTACCCGCGGACGTGGGAGGCGGACTGCGCGGCGCTGGCGGCGGAGGACGCGGCGCTGGCGCAGATGGGCAGCGGACGGGTCGGACGGGTGGCGGCGGTGTTTGCGCCGACGACGGCGGACATGTATCCGTCGGGGCCGCCGGGCCAGGAGGAGGCGGCGACGGGCAGCTTTGTGACGGTGACGCCGGTGGGCCGGGTGCTGGAGGGCGCCAGCCGGCCGACGTTTTTCCGCGGCGTCGCGACGGTGTGCATGAAGCTCTTCCACGCGGTGCAGCCGGACCGCGCCTACTTTGGCCAGAAGGACGTGCAGCAGACGGTGGTGGTGCGCCGCATGGTGCGCGACTTTTGCGTCCCGCTGGCCGTCGTCGTGTGCCCGACGGTGCGCGAGCCGCCCGACGGCCTGGCCCTGAGCTCGCGCAACGTCTATCTGGGACCGCGACGGCGCGCCGTGGCATCCGTGCTGCGACGGGCGCTGCTGGCAGCCGAGGCTGCGGCGGCGGGGCAGACTGCAGGAGACGCAGCAGCAGGAGCCGCAGGAGCTGCAGGAGCATCACAGGGAGCACAGGCAGCCCCAACGGCAGAGTCCATCCTGGCCGCGGCCTGGCAGGTCGCCAACGACACGCTGGCCGCGCAGCAGCGGCTGGCGCCCGGCGACCGCGCCCTCTTTGAGATGGACTACCTCTCGCTGTCCGATCCCGACTCCATGCAGGAGCTGCACGGCCCCGTCGACCCGGCTCGCGGCGCCATTCTCAGCGGCGCCGTGCGCATGCTCCCGGTGGAGGCACCGCAGCCCGGCGAGGACCTCGGCCACTGCGGCGGGCCGCTCGTCCGGCTGATTGACAACATTGTGCTGGAGCCGACAGAGTAGGGGGGGGGGCCGGATGTAGACAGGCACGAATACGGGACATACGGCTTTTTATGTTGTACAGATGACTAAGAGTACATGCTTACGTATATCGTGACAAATCGCGGAAAGTGCAAGCACAAAGCGCCTTGCCCCCCCCCCCCCCTTACAGCCTCGCTGCTTGGCGGCTCTCGAGCGAGCGACGGCGACGACGCCGCTGGCGGCCGGTGGTGCGCTGGAGGCTGTCGGCCTCCTCGTCGGTCAGGCGGACGGGGGCGCCGTCTTTGCGGGCGGCGGCCCGGATGGCCTCGTCAAACAGGCGGGCGCCGACAGAGTCGGCCAGGGCCATGACGCGGGTGCTGACGGTGGCGCCGTCGCGGCGGTTCTTGCCCTCACGGCGACTGGCGGCGATCTTGGCGGTAAAGTCCCAGAGGCGGCCGGCGGGCACGAGGCAGCCGGTGGCCGGGTCGCGCTGCGGCCGCCAGTCGGGCGACAGCTGCAGGCGCGGCGGCGCGGCCTTGGCGTCCTTGGAGCGCACGACGCGCAGGATGCCCTCCTCGTGGAAGCGCTGGTAGGCGTTCTTGAGCGTCTCCTTGTTGACGGCCTCAAAGTAGCTCAGGTCGCCCTCGTGGTAGAGCGTCTTGCCAAGCTGTGATTTGTCAGCAGAAAGCACCAAGGACCGGCGACAACCAGGCGGCCGTCCGTGACTCACAAACTGCGCGCTGTTCTGCGCCTTGGCCACCTCGATCCAGATGTCGTCGGCGGCGCCGAGCGGTGGCGTGAGCCCCATGAGCGACACGGCGGCCAGCCAGCTGGCCTCGATAAAGGGCCAGATGAGGAAGCAGTAAAAGTCGTAGTTCTCGCGGCCGATGCAGCGCTCCTGGTCGGACAGGCCGACGACGGTGATGGGCCTGTCGGGCTTGTCCGCCTCGCCGCTGTCGTCAGGCCCCTCGCGCTGCAGGTGGATGACGCCGTCGGCGGCGAGACCGCGGAGGGTGCGGTCGAGGTTGACGTCGAGGCCCTCGGTGGCAAAGATGAACTCGCCGCGGAAGAGCGAGGAGAGGAAGAGGACCTGGGCGTGCAGGTCGGCATAGGCCATGTCCTGCAGGGCCGGGCCGCCGCCCTGCTTGACGCGGGTGTAGAGCGCCGCGCTGACGAGGGCCTCGGACACAAACAGGTGGATGGTCATGTTGCGGTAGAACGACAGCTGGAAGCGGTCGACGGCGTAGTAGACCGGCTCGGCCAGGTCGTCCAGCACGCCCACGAGGTCGCGGCCCAGCACCTCGAGCGCCCGGTCGACGACCACGGGCAGGGCGGCCGCCTCGACGTGGGCGACGCGGCCGCCCTGGGCGCGGATGCGGCCGCTCAGCCAGCGCACGCGGCGCACCATCTCGGCCTTGCCCACGCCGCGGCCGCGCAGCGTCAGCAGCACCGTGCCGACCAGGGCCGTCGGCATCACCACGGACACGTCGTTGATGTGCTTGAGCACGCGGTAGCCCAGCGTGCGCAACAGCTGCTGGCGGGCGGGCGGGGATACGTCACGTGCCAGAGGAGTGTCACGTGACGAAGGATGGTGGCCGCCCGGCTCGGCCATACGCCCCAGCTGCTCGTCGACAAAGGCGCGCAGGCTCCAGGGGGCGTGGAAGCGGACGTCGACGCGGCCGAGGCGCAGCGAGAGGACGGACGAGCCGCCGGAGAGAAAGTCGGCCAGGTTCTCGGCCTTTTTGGGGGTGCCGAGCAGCTCGGTGACGTAGCCCTCGGTCTCGATGACCTTGTCGTACTGGGTGCTGACGGGGATGACGACGGCGTCGCGGACGCGGCCCGAGAGCAGGCTGTCGAGCACGAAGCTGAGGATGCCAAACTTGGGCGGCAGCAGCTTGCCGGTGCGCGAGCGGCCGCCCTCGATGAAGCACTCGAGGTTGTAGCCGCCGCGCAGGAGGGCGTCGACGTAGGCCTGCACGAGCGCGGCGTAGAGCTGGTCGTCGCCAAAAGCGCGGCGGATGTACATGGCGCCGGCGTGCTGCAGGAAGCTGCCGACGAGCGGAAAGTTGAGGTTGTCGCCGGCCACGACCACCGGCATGGCCAGGCCCAGCCGGTAGCAGATGAGCTGCAGCCCGACATAGTCGACGTGCGACCGGTGGCACGGCAGAAACACGATGCTCTGGCCGGCCCGGCTGGCCTGCTCGGCCACGGCCCGCAGCATCACCACGTCCTCGCTGGCCACGTGGATGCCCTGGTGGTACGCCCGCGTCAGCAGCTGCGTCACCAGGTAGTAGGCGCCGCGGATAAACGCCTTGCTCTCAAACTTGCAGATCATCTCGTCCGTCCACTGCTCGGCCACCTCGCGCAGCCAGCCCTCGACCTGTGCCCGTCGCTGCCCGCCGTCGTCCCCGCTGCTGCCGACGCTGCCGGCCGCCACCTCGCGCGCCACCGCCTGCTCGGCCAGCTCGCCAATCTTGCGCTGCAGCAGCGGCGCCGACAGCACCATGCTCTTCATGTGCTCCGAGAAGCCCGCGTAAAAGATCGGCTGCCCAATCACATTGTCGTAGGCCCGCCACCCCGTGCCCGACACGTACAGCGACACCTGCCGCAGAAACTGCAGCGGCTCGGCCCGGAAGCTGTGCATCCGCTTCATCAGCGCCTCCTCGCCCTGCCCGCTCGGCTCATGACGCCCCGGCTGCCCCCGATGCCCTGGCTGCCCCTCCTGCGCCTGCTGCGCCGTCGTCTCGACCCCGCTGGGCTGGAACGTCACCGAGTCGCCCAGGATCTGGAGGTCGGGCGCCTCCACCACGCGAGCCGCGTCGTCGTCATCCGACATGGCTGCCACTGCCCAGACCGGTCGCCTTCAGAGGTGTCGTGTGTCGCGTGTGAGGGCCGATGGCAATGGGCGCGGAGGACAGTGAGCGTGGACGACAATGAGCGCGGTCGACAAGAGCGGGATGCAAAGGGGGACCTGGAGAAACAGAACAGCCCATGGCATGTGGAGAGGACCCAGCTTTTCCCCATCATCCATCACGCGCTACATAATGCCGGGGTCCATTTAGCGGAGCCGACGCTAGCCTCTCAGCGAGGCTGCTGACCACAAGGCAGACGGCCAGAAGCAAAGCTGCCAATGCCCGACACACGGGACTGCTCACGTGACGTTGGAAAATACCCACTATAATTTTCTGGGAAAATACGGAGCACCAAGGCAACTTTCCAACTTACAGCCGTCATCGATCCTCTCGCGCAACCACCCCGTCATGGCCACTCCCGGAAAGAGCCTCGTGCAGCAGCTGCTCGAGCGCGCGCACGCGCCCGAGACCGCCAGCCAGATCTTTGCCGACAAGATCCAGTACCGCCAGCTGCTGCTGCGGCCGACGTCGCCGCCGCCCGACGAGGCTGACAGCGGTGCCGGAGCGACAGGACTGGACGGCCGCGACGCGCGTCGCCGCTCACGCCGCCTCAAGCAGGAGCAGCGGCGGGCCGGCCGCAGCCAGCTGAAGCCCAGGCCGCTGTCGGCACGGGAACGGCGGCGGCTGGGGCTGTACGCGATGCCCACAGGCGGGGGCCAACACAAGAGCGGAAGCAAAAGCAACAGCGCAAACGAAAACGAAAACAGAAACAAGACCAAGAACAAGAAACGATCGGGCTCGAAACTGCAGGGCCAGTGCTACGCCACGTTTGTGCCGCTGCACCGCCTCTGGCTCGGCTACATGCGCGAGCTGCTCGGCCCCCAGGAGCTGCGCTGCGGCGGCCAGGGCGCGGCGGCCAAGCTGACCGCCGCCGACTTCCACGGCGCCGAGGTCGAGGTCACCCGCAGCGTCTGCACCGGCCGCGTCGGCACGCGCGGCATCGTCGTGCGCGACACCCGCTTCGTCTTTGAGATTGTCACGCCCGACAACCACGTCAGGATGGTGCCCAAGGAGGGCACCTTTTTCCGCGTCGAGATCCCGGTCGAGGACGACGACGAACCGGCCACCGACGCAGACACTCTGCCGCAACAGAAAGCCGGCGACAGGCCAAAGCTCGTCTTTGAGATTATCGGCTCGCAGTTTCTGCACCGCGCCGCGGACCGCGCAAACCGCAAGTTCAAGCAGCACTTTTACAAGGAGCTGTGATCCAGGAAGCCAGAGGAAGAAAAGACTACAGACAAATCCCAGCGTAACGCTGGCGAGTACAGCAGGCTGGCAATGATGCCCCGCCATCCAGAGCAGACCCGTCACGAACTGCTATACAAGGCCGGCGGCCGACCCAGGCGGCCACAGCAGCCAGCCAGAGCAGCTCGGCAGTACCACCTGCGCCAACCCGCCCTGTCCTCTCGGCGCGATGCGCATATGCGGGATCGGGAGAGGAAAAGGGGCTGTATTACAGCATGACCAGGAGCGGGCGCCCGTCCATAGATACCCTTGCCTTGTCCTTGCATGCATGCAGGCATTTCTCATTATGCAACGCAACGAAATCCGCAGTTTCACCTTTCCTGTGTGCCGTAGTCGCCCCCGTCAGAAAATGTCCCACAGGCTGACCTTGCCGTCTTTGCTGCCGACCGCCAGCCAGTGCGCCGTCGCCGCGTGTCGCAGCCGGCGCTCCTTGACGCTCATCTCGCGCGAGCCCTGCGCCTGGCCGCGGGCGGTCCTTGCCACGGCCGTCTCGTCCGTGCTGCTGCCAGCCACCGGCGCAAACGCCACGGCAAAACAGCCCGTCTGGTGCCACTTGAGCACGGCCACCTCCTTCATCGTCTTGGCCGAGTACACGCGAGCCCGCCCGTCCCATCCGGCCGTGGCAAAGACGCGGCCGTCCTGGCGGATGCGCAGCCCCTGCTGGCCGGCGTGCTTGGTGTCGATCGTTTTGAGCGGCTGCGTCTCCGGCTCGCATGGCGGCTGCGGCTGCGGCGGTCGCCGTGCAGCAGCCGCCGTCGCCGTCTCCTTGGCCAGGGCGGCCGACAGCAGCGACACCGGTCGGGCCGCTTCCGTCTCTGCTCTGGGCGGCTCGCGCTTCCGGGCTGCTGCTGCTGCTGCTGCTGTCGGAACGCCACCGGCCGCCGACACAACAGGAAGGGGGTGCTTGGCAACGATGCCGTCGGCGCCCGAAGTCAAAAAGTACGAGTGGTCTGGGGCCACGTCGAGAGACAGGATCGGCTGCGCGTGCGGCTGCGCCCGGTAGCGCACCGTGGCCGGCCCGGCGGCGCCGTCGTCCAGGGTCGCCACCACGGTGGCGCCGTTTTCAAAGGCGGCTATGAGCACGAGCGTGCTGCCGCTGTGGTAGAAGAGCGCCACGGCCATGAGCATGCCGTCCTTGGCGCCGGCCTTGACGGTATTGACGCGCTGCTGCGAGGGCAGCTGGAAGATGTCGACCTAGCCTGTCAGCGGGAGCCGAGAGAGCAAAGCAGTGGTAGACGGCATACCGCCTCGAGTGCCAGCGTGTTGGGCACGGCCACGAGTCGCTGGCCGGCCGTCGCCGTCGCCGTCGCCGTCGCCGTCGCCGTCTGCGCCGCGGCCCACGGCGTCCATGCAAACGCACAAAAGTTCATCGTGTTGACCTCGAGCACGTGCACCATCCACGGCGCCGGCCTCTGCTGCTCCTGCTGGCCGCCACCGTCCTTGCCGTCCTCGCCGTCCTCCAGCGGGAGCTTCGTGCTGAGCCGCGCCTCGTCGGCCGCGCCCAGCTGCCACACGACCAGCCTGTGGTCCCGGCCGTGCGTGGCCACCTGGCAGTCGCCGCCGCCGTCGCTCCAGCCGGCCAGCCCCAGGATGCTGTTCTGGTGCGCGCGCCAGACCGCGCGCGGCCGCACCGTGGCGAGGTCCCAGAGCACGACAAAGCCGTCGGCGTCGCCCGTGGCCAGCCGGTCTTGCGCGTCGCTGCCGCCATCGCCGCCCGCTCCCACGCGCACAAAGGCGGCCGCGTGCACCTGCGCGCGGTGGCCGCGCAGGATCGCCGTCGGTTGGGGGGGAGCTGCCATGCCGAACAGGGAGAACAGCGCAAAACGTCGTTGAGACGAGAGGCTCTGCCTTTGATGCTAAATGTGCCTCTGCCTTCCGTTTTGGGGGGTCGGCTTTTAGCGGCTTTGCCAGATGCTGTTAGCGACTACCCCCACTGGAACCCCGCTAGACGCAGCGTTGTAGCTCGACCCTTCAATGTCACCAAATCATGTGACATGATGGCAGCTGAACCTCAATGCATAACATCTCCCGCTCCCGCTACGATGAGGACGAAGCAAGGCCAAAGGGACAAGAACAATCGCGTGTTGATTACACAAAAACGGCAGTGGGTAAACGCAAGAAATAAGCTGCTTGCAGTCCGGCAAGCAAACGTCTCCGAGACCAATAGACCAGCACAGCAACTTGGTGCCAATGTGACCTGCTCCCTCGACGGGCGTCCTTCTAGAAATCATGGAAGGCATGGCCGTGTTGATGATCGTGCAGCCTTTGTATGCAAGGAATCCCTGGCCCAAGGCAGAGAACAGCTGGCTATTCTTCTGCTTCCGTGTCTCAATCTTGAATCTCCTCCCTTTGCCCGTCTCGATGGCCGCCATGGATGTTCGCTGCTCCGTCCTGCCGACGGCACGGACACGTCTCGTCAGAGCCCAGCTCAGAGCACGACAGGCCGCTTCCCCCTGCTCTTTGCACGGCTCCCCCACCTCTCTGTCTACACCGCCCAGCGAAGCATGCATCAACGTCCCGCAGGAGCGCAGATCGAAAGAGACGATACCGGCATGTCTCATCGACACCTCAACACCCCACGGCAAAAGCAAGCTCGGCTTAGCCGGCACGTCTGAGTGTCGTGACAGCCCTCTGGCCAGCAGGCCCTGGGGCCGACAAGCTGTTCACGTTGGAGGACTGGCTAGTCTCCCTGAGGCCTGATCGGCGAAATGAAACGGATCCGTGCGGGGGGGCCTCCTCCCTTGCAGTCGGAAAGGAGCGAAGAGCGCCATCTGGGGCGTGGTCTCGGGCAGTAGTCTATTGAGCCCACAGGCAATGTCGGCTCAGGCGCATGAGACGAGGCCGCCGGAGCCATTCGATTCGCCTCTGCAGTGATTGCAAAACGCCTCTGTTATTTCTTCACCCCACTGTATTCTGTCCAGCTGCACGGCTGAGTGGCCGACGCCAGGGCGAGGGCAAGAAGAGAAGCAAGCTCGAGGCTCCTCTGCCATTCTGGATTCGTCATGGCACGCATGCGCCGTTGGTGGGCATGAGCACAATCAGAACGAGGCAAGCTGTGCCTCTGCTTCTCGCCCGCCATTGGCGTGCTGGCCAGCTGTGTGTGCCGACACTAGAGAGCAGGGCCGATGCATGTCTCGAGACCAAAGAGGCCCAGGTCGAAGCGAACTGCGTCCTTGTGTTCTCTGTGCTTCTT
Source organism: Grosmannia serpens (assembly GCA_029299595.1). Lineage (NCBI taxonomy): Eukaryota > Fungi > Ascomycota > Sordariomycetes > Ophiostomatales > Ophiostomataceae > Grosmannia > Grosmannia serpens. The sequence continues at coordinate 9,151 of JANSMH010000004.1, read as the reverse complement.
GTCGCGTCGGCCGCCTTCTGGCCTCTGCGCGACAGGTGCCGTAGCTTCCGCGGGACTTGACAGCAGCGCCAGGCCGCCCGGCAATCCAAGCCGAAGCCGTTCTGCACGAGGGCGCCGCCCAGCCTGGGAAGCGCAACGCCCACCTTCTCCTGCGAGAATGGCCGCGTGGGGCCTCGCTGCCCGTCAGCCGTGACCCCAGAGAGCGCTACCAGTCCTCGGCCACGGCCCATGCCTCTTTGCTGTAACCCTGCCAGGATGGCGCACACCCTTCGGGACTAAAAACGATCCCGGCACCTCCGCTCTCCCTCATTTCGACCTTTCAATATTGCATCTTTGCGATAATGCGAAGGCAATGTGTTCGCTCGAACTAGGGCCAGGCCGTTGCGCCCTTCTGCCTTGTGGTTGGCCCTCTTGCTGGCGTAGAGAGATTGATCTGCACGCCTTGTCCGTTGCCTCCCATTCTCCCATGCATCCCCCCACCCGTGGCAGCAGGGCTGCACATTCCAGCTGTGGGCTCCGATCCGGAGAGGCAGGGAGGGTAGACGACCAAAGAAGAAACGAAAAGACGCTGGAACAGCGAAGCTGTCCCGTCTCATTGGCCATCTGCGGCTGCCTTTCATTCTTGGCCCCCTGGAAAAGCGGACCGGAAATAGCTGGCGAGCATGCGGCGTCCTTTCCTTTCCTGCCTCTTTTGTCGCGATCTATTGCCTCCTTCCTTCCCTTCCTGGAGTGCGTCGCATCTGCCCAGCTGTTGTTGCCTTGCTCACGCCCGCTTTTTTCTCCAAAGTGTCCTCTTGCCAATTCCCCCTTCGAATTAATGGCCTCTTGCCTGGGCCTTCTTTCGCGATTTCTTCATAAATAACCGCGGTGACGGTGCCCCTGCCAGTACTCTTCCACGCCCTCAGCCTCCCACATTGGGCCCTTTGTCGTCAGCTACATCTGCGCAACCCTGTCGTTGCACAGTCCACATGCTCGTCTACTCGCACGTCCTCTGAGACAATCCCCCCCCAACCAGCTGAAGTGACTACGGATACGACGGGCCCCTTCCTTTCTCGAGGTGAATCCTTCAGAAACAAACGGTCCGTGGAAGCCTCACGGTCACCAAATTGCTTCCTTGACTGGTGTCGCCGGCCCGATACGAGCGTCTGCTTTCCCTGGCCTCATAGTGTCTCCTTAACCGCTCAATATTGTTTCCAAAAGGCCACGCAGAACCAGATCGCCTCCGTGGTCATCGATCCTTTGCGGCAAGGCTCTGCTCTCCCCCTCTTATCTCCCTCTCTGCATGTGCGGCCTCTTCTGATCATCCTTGCTCTCTTTTATATCCGTCTCTTTTGTTGTCTTCTTATATTTTGTCTCCTCGGACGCCTTCCGCTCCCTTTTGGTGCAACGCCAAACATCAACAACCAGCCCGCCCGTTGTTCTGCAGGCCACACTGTGTTCTCGCCCCCGTATTAACCAGCCCGACCTGCATACTGCTCTTGCCTTCTGTCCTTCCCTTTGGCCTTTTTGTCTCTCTTCCTCCCGCCCTTCATCTGCCACGGTTGTCATCTCTCTTTATCGCATCGGCTGTCCTACTCTAATGTGTCGCCTCTTCCAGTCCCAGCCTGGCTTCTCGAGAAAACTTGCTCAACTTGCTCATCCCCTCGGCCTTGTCCATCTCCTCAGACTGCCCATTCTTCTCTAGCGGCGTCCTGGCAAAGCCCATTGCTGCGGATTTATTCTACCTGCTACACCGCACATTAGCACCTCTATCCAAGACCTCTCTCCGTTTCTTCCCACTTTTTTGCCTTTCATCACGCGTCCAATCGAAATCTCCTTTTCACAAAGACGCATCTTACTGTGGAAACACAAGGCGCACTCCCTCCCCCACCCCGTGTACACGACAGGAAGACGTCACAATAAAAACCATGGTAAAAAGGAAAGCAGTGACATGAACAGCAGCGTCCATCGACACCGGGCGTGGGCTACTTACTTGCCCTATCAGCTTGTCCCTCCTCAATCTGAGACCTCTCCATCTTTTAGGAAATAACCTTGTCCTTTTGTAGGCTCTCCTCTTTGACAGGAAGTCTTACGGCAGCCAACTAGGCTTCCGCAAGCGCCAACGCTGGCATTGTGTCCGCTCCGGTGCAGTGGCTACCAACGCATTGTGCCGAAATGAACAAGACCGTGGACATCAGCCTGGGGACAGCAGACCGATGTTGTCCTTCTTCACCCTCGCCGTTTCCTCTGACGCACAAGACAACACTTCCACCTTGCCTGGGCTTTCCAGCATCGGCTCCTTCTTCGTCTGGCGCTTTGCCAACATTTCTGTCAGCGACAGCCGAAACCCGACCTGAAACCCGTGCAGACAGCTATTCTCTACGAAGTCAGGCGAGCACGCTCAACGAGAATGCCAACAGAACGCTCTCCGTTGGCCCGAGCCATGATTTCGAACTTTCCGACCCAACGCGCCCCCGGTACTCTTCCTCAACTTTACCAGACGGGAACATTCCAGCAACACTTCCACCACCGTACATCACGCTTCCTCCCCCTTCTATCCCCCACCCGCCACAGACACTTCTGTTCGCATCCACGAAACCCCTGCTTCCGCTTCCGCCATCGCTTCATCATCCAACCGGGGATTTGTGGAGGATGAGGTCGTCTCGGCCAGCCAGCGGCGGCGCTATGACGGCAAGTAGCAACAGCAGCCAATCCCCAAACGGATTGCCCTCTTTTGGATCCCAAGGTCGGAGAAATAGCGTCCAGGAAACTACCCCAAGCCGTCCTCGTACGGCAAAGAGCCGCCGGAGCAGCCAAGCGAACGCCCACCTAGGTGCTGGCTCTGTCGCAGGCAGCACGATGCGCTCACGGAATCCGGCCTCTGTTGAGATAGAGCCAGCGCCTATACCATCCGCGGCGATGGCAGGAGGAGATACATCAGCTTCTCCCTCCGCGGCGCCTCAGGCACCGGTCAAGTCAAGACGTGTCCGCACCGGTTGCCTCACATGCAGGGAGCGCCATCTCAAGTGCGACGAAGGCATCCCAGATTGTTTAAACTGCCGCAAAGGTAGCCGTGAATGCAAGCGCGGCCTAAGACTGAATTTCATCGACATTCAGATAAAAGAAATCCCTAGCGTGCCGCTCGTGTCTGAGTGGAATGGTGAGTTTACATCGAGATAGGTAATTTCCTGACGTAAAAAGCTTACTTTTCTTTCAGTATCCTTCATCGACGAGTCTCGGCTGATTGCTTCGGAATATATTGGAGGCACCAGTCGTTATCCCCGCCCTGAAGAGGTGCTTGCGCATTCGTCTGGAACAAGGGCTGGTGAGTCTTCCATTGCCAAACGCAGGCGCGTGTCCGGTAGTATCGAAGCCCCCAGCAAACGAATTGGTCGTTACCGAGGTCCAGCACCCGACTTTGAGGTCATGCCGTCCTTTACAAGCCCGAACCAGGAACAGGCCGGTGCCAGCATAGCTCTTCCAACCGCACTGACTCAGGAGAGAATACAAGCACTACCTATCGCTGGCATTGGGATCAACGAAGACGGTGGATTCAGTCTCATGTCTATCAAAGAAGAAACCAGCGACCGCTCGTGTATCTCATACGCTAGCGATGCATTTAGCATTGCATCATCCATGATACCCCAATCAAAGAGACCATCATCGACCGCGTCTGTACGTGCAGAGTTTGGAAACAGCTCCAGGGACGCTGGCTCGAGAAATTTGCCGCAACAGACAAGCACACAACAACTTCACGATGCTCAACCAGACACGTTACCGACGCCTCCATCGGAAAAATTGCGGATCAGGAGAGGAGCCGAGTATGGCATCACTTCTCTTGGCAATGATTTCGGTGACAATAGCGGCGGGAAGGAATATCTCAGCTCACCCGACGAAATCATGTACATGCAAGTATTCATGGAAGAGGTGGGTATATGGATGGACTCGCTGGACAAGAATAAACACTTTAGCAGCATCCTCCCATTCCTGGCTCTCAAGTCACCCATGTTGCTCAACGCATTCCTAGCCTGTGGCGTCAAACATTTAACGCTGGTAAACCAGGCCTGCAAAGACGACAAGGCTCTCTTTTACTATGACACAGCAACCACTCAGCTCTTACGCAACCTACAGAATCCGGACCGAAACATAACCGAGTGTGCCACTACTGCCGTCGTTCTCAATGTCTACGAGATTATGAGCGAAAAGCCCAACGATCGGATGAGTCACATTGCCGGGGCACGCGCTCTGATCCGTGAGTGTGGCTGGAATGCCCAAAGCGAAGGGGTCGGTGCCGCTTGTTTCTGGCTCAACATTGGCATGGAGGTGCTCAGCTGCCTCTATTTCAACTGGCCGACGACTTGGGATCCGGATCATTGGGGACTCGACCTTCGCTTCGTTGACGATTTAGTTGGCCACAGCGACGGCAAGAGGCGCAACGAGGCCTCAAGGCATGTCGGAGAGGGTAGTGGAAATCAAGCGCACCATGCAGACCGTGGGGATGAAGCCCCAACAGACGATACTGGAGGTTACAACGATGAGTTGTGGGCGTACCGCATGTTTTATATTGTTGCCAAAATCGCCAATTTTCGTGCCAACATTCCTCGATTTCAGGAACCCTCGCCCCATGACGAGCAAGTGCGCCTACAGAACCGATTTGCCGAGTGGAAGCATTTGAAGAGCCTCTGTGACGGCTGGAATCGCAAGTGCCCACGCTCTATGAAGCCATTCGGCTATCTCTATCCGACGCAAAACCCTTCATCTGGGTCGATGTTCCCGAGGGTCTGGTACGTCGTACATACTGCATGGTGTTTGGTATTCGAATGCTAACAAATTAAAAAAGGCTAATCGAGCGTGCTGCGGTTACCGGCCGCCTATTTTACCACACGGCCATGATACTACTTCACCAAATCAACCCTATCAAACCTTCAGAATTGGACGAAAATCAAACGGCTCAGCTGCACCACGCGCACCAGGTATGCGGCATCGTTGCCCACACAAAAGACCGTGGCATAGCCAGCGTGGCCATTCGCAGCCTTGTTATAGCAGCGCTTGTGCTGCGGAACCGCCGCGAACAGGACGAGGTGATTTCCCTCTTCGAAAAAATGGCCGCGGAAACAGGCTGGCGCATTGGCAAAGTGTTTCAAGAGGTCCTTCATGTATGGGGTCGTGACGATGACGTGCGAGGCCCCTCTTCCTCGGCGGCTTCTTCCTCTGATCCCAAATCGACTGTTTCCGAAATGGCAACTGGCAGTGGCCTTGAAAATTGCTCTGGCGACAGGACCTTTCTCAGCTCCGGACCAGGATCTAGCCCCGTTGGTGGTGCTGGTCTCGGGCTCTACTTCACAACGTCAGCCAGCTCTGTCACGCCTGGCTCCTCCCATCACATTCGTATGCATTCGACTGCATCGGCGGCCTCTTACATGTCGTTATCGGCAGGAGGAGGAATGTCGTCATCAGCGATTTCCTCGCCAGTTATTCCTGCTCCTCCTGCCCAGAAGCAACAGCAGATTGTAAACCCACTACTACGTGCAGACTTCAGTCTGCCTGACCATCCTTACAAGGCGTTTTACAGGCCACCCAGCGAGACAACCATGGGAAACACTCCTACAGATTGAGGATGCGAGCTGCGGAAAAGCCCTAATTTTGCAAGCAGAATATTCAAGGGTAAGACGGTGCAAGGATTCTTTCGTCGCAATCCTGGGCATCGACTTTCTTGTTTTTACAACTGTATATGTATACAGCCCGTCAGACCATTGTATGCCACTGAGACGGCCTCAGGCTTGGATTTATGAGTGTTTTTTTCTTCTTCTTTTAATTTTCCCCATGTCAAGTGCACAGTTGGAAATAGCGTTTTTTAAATGCGTACCGGTTGGGAGATGTGGATAATGGATACCCTTGATCAAGTTCTGTTTATGTTGCCCATGTCTATCTAACTCTAAGAGTAAAGCAGGACAAGACGCTGCACGATGCTGTTTTAATTACAAAGCTCGAGTGAGATCAGCCTAAAGGACGACAGGATCCTCGGCAGCAGCTGTCATGGAGGGCAGGCTGTCGACCTCGGGGGATGGCACGACGATGCCGTAGTGTTCATAAGGGAAGGACACGAGCGAGGCAAGGTATTGGGACCAGCCGTCGTCGACCTGGCCGGCAGGGGTATCGGCGCCGGTATCGCCAGCCTCGCCGGTGGTGCCAGCGAGGACATCGGGCTCGCGGCCGGAGTACTCCTCCTTGAGAAGGGGATGGGGGCACCAGACGGCGCGCATGCCGGCACGACGGCCGGCCTCGACGCCAGGGACGCTGTCCTCAAAAACGAGGCACTCGGCAGGGGTGATGGGGGGCTCTCCGGGTGACAGGGAGTCGTTGATGGTCTTGAGGGCCAGGAGGTAGATATCGGGCAGCGGCTTGCCGCGACCGGGGGCGATGCGGGGGTCGTCGCCGAGGACGCGGCGCGGCGCCTCAAAGACGGAGAAGAGGTCCTGCAGATGGGCAGTCTTGAGGTGGAAGTTGGCAGCGTGGGACGAGGTGGCGAGAGCGATGTGGACGCGATGACCGGCTCGGCCGTCGTCGGGTCGGTCGGCCAGGTCCCAGTAGCGTGTGCGGCCAAGGCAGCGCAGCAGCTCGACGACGCCGGGCAGCGGCTGCGTGGTGGGAAACTTGTCGGCCTGCAGCACCGCGTTCTGCTGGCGGAACTGCTCCTGCGAGATGGGCAGCTGGGACCAGGACATGAAGATGGCGTTGGCTTGGGCCATGGGGCGGCCCTGCATCTTGGCCTTGATGGACCAGGGCAGGCTGGGGCGGTCGTAGCGGGCGAGGATGGTGTTGATGCAGAGCGTGTAGATGTCCTCGGTGTCGATGAGGAGGCCGTCCATGTCAAAGAGGCAGGCCCGCACCGGCGGGAAGCTGTTTGAGGGGGGAGGGGGGAGGCGAGTGAGGGATTAGCAAGCTTGGCCCCATTTCAGGGCGTCTGGGCTTTTGTTGGCCAGCACTCGTGAGAGGCGTACTCTGTCTTGGGGGCCATTGTGCCTTTTTTTTTTGGATCTACCGGGTCTTTTGGCCTGGTTGCTTGGTCGCGGTGTCGATGGAGAAGGACTTGCTGCACGGCGGAATTGACTCATATGAAGTGGAAAGAAAGATGCGATTCTCCATCCACCTTTGGCGCTTGTCCGAGGACGGCTAGCGCTTTACAGTAGGCCGGGTTGCACAGGGAGGTGGGTCAGATTAGATAGCGCAAGTATGTTCTCCGTAACCCCTCGTGCAATTTGAGAGCAGGAAGAAGCAAAAATAGCCACGACGCAATCTACGCAGGCAGCCGCTATATCCCCGCCATGTCTGGGCTGTCCGCCCCCCCCCAACCCGTCCACGGAGCAGAGGGCGGGAAGAATGCCGCAGAAGCCGGAGCGCTTCCGACAGAGAGGAACGACGAGGGCAGCGGGACAGAGGATGATGAGCCGGTTGGCTTTTCTCCCGAGCAGGAGGCAGTAAGAGTGCTGTGCCATTTTTGCGTTTCTGTGTCCGCTTGCGTCTTGCTGATGCAATCACCCTCTGCAAGGAACTACTAGCTGATGCGAGCGCCCGCAAAGCCGAGGCCAACGCGCTCTTCGGCCGCGGCCGGTTCGACGCGGCGCTGACGGCGTACGAGGCTGCTGCGGCGGTGCTGCCGGTGCGCCACGACTACGACCTGGCCGTGCTGCAGTCCAACATGGCCGCCTGCCACCTGAAGACGGCAGCCTGGAAGGAGGCAGTGACGGCAGCCACGCAGGCGCTGGAGGCGCTGGAGCGGGAGGCGCTGGGGCGGGACAAGAGCAGCGAGGAGGCGAAGAAGGACGACGACGACGACGACGACGACGACGACAACGTGGACGAGGAGATTGTCAGTGCCGGAGCATCCAAGGCGGCGCCGACGCCGACGGCGGTCGACACGGCGGTGCGCGACCGCGAGCGCATCCGGGCCAAGGCGCTCCTGCGCCGTGCGCGGGCGCGGGTCGAGGTCGGCGGCTGGGCCAGCCTGTCGGGCGCCGAGGAGGACTACCGGGCGCTGGCGGCGCTGGGACCGGGCAGCGTGGCGCTGACGGCGGCAGACCGACGGCTGGTGCAGACACAGCTGCGACAGCTGCCGGCGCGGACCAAGGCGGCCCAGGAGGCGGAGATGGGGGAGATGTGGGGGAAGCTCAAGGAGGTGAGTGGCGCATGGACAGCAGAGAGCGGCGGGACATGTGCGGTGGTGCTAACGACGGCCCAGCTCGGAAACGGCCTCTTGCGGCCGTTTGGCATGAGCACAGACAACTTCAAGATGGTCAAGGACGAGAAGACGGGGGGGTACAGCATGAACTTCCAGCAGGGCGGCGGACAATAGCAGGGAAGCGGATCGACAGGGGATCGTTAGGCGATCGGCAGGGGGGATCGCTGGGGGAGTTCCTGGGGTTCTCGAGGCTATCGCAAGGGGGATCTGAGTGGAATCGGTGGAATTTCTGTAATCTGTGGAATCTCTGGAATCTTGGGGGGAAAGCCGCCGGAGACAGGCGCTAGAACGAACCGCAGCGCTTGGCTAGCGGCAGCAGAGCCGAATCACATACGACGTACGAGTACAAGATACCATCCTGCCATGTCCCGTTGCAACATGGGTCAGAACGGAGTACTCGTAGGGGAAATCCATGCTGGCATCTGCTCGTGCTCTGCCCCTATCACACATCTCGGCTTCCGACCAATGGCCGTCGCGCCTGCCGCAATAGTGGAGCAGCACGGAAGGAGCCACCGCAAACGGCTCTGTCCAAATCAGGAAAACGAGCTCGTCCCCCCACAAAGCGAGAATTAATGCCTGCTTTGTGTTTTGGGCAGAAACGCAACGGTTCTTCTTCTCGCAACCACAGCAGCAAGCCTCTCCACCCCCCCCTCCTCCTACTGCCCCGGACGCCCCAGCCGGGCTGCCTGCAGTTGGTTGCATTCTCCTCGATTGCGTTCTTTGCCCCTCCAGAATCTTTCTCTCGGCAGCTGACGACTCTTCTCATCCACACCCCCCCCCCCCTTCTTCCTTCATCCAACCGAACAACATTCACCCCCCCCCCCCCCCCCCCCCCCCCCCCCCCCCCCCCCCCCCCCCCCCCCCCCCCCCCCCCCCCTCTTCTTTTTGTCTTTGTTGTCTGTTGTGGGGTGGTCTGCCTGTACGACTCGCCCC